>QZGG01001171.1:0-76890 GCA_006409495.1 Sedum album
CTTTAGGGGTGAGACACCCAATTCCTACCGGTAACTCCGGGACAGAATTCAATGTGGCACAAGCTCATTTCTAAAGGCTGGGAGCATGATTTAACCCCCACGTTTGCTCTGTCCTACTGAATAGGCTGATAGGGACCCGTCCCTGAATCTTAATAGTTTCCTTGAAAAAGTGTAAAGTAGGTACACGATAGGGAGCGGTCCCTGATAAGGAAATTACCTATGTGAACATGAAGTTTGGCCGCTTCATGAGGCTTCAGGTAGGCCTCGGACATGTTCATGAATAGATATGGACTCATGGCCGTTAACGAGTCAGGACAACTTTGTTTAGTCAGATGACTTGCGTGTGTATTGTCTTGTGGCACCCAAGAGGGATTGATTGGTTCAATCCTTACGGACACCATGATTTTCAGGGTGTTTCAAGCTGTACACTACGTGGAAATTCAATCGTAATGGACATTTCCACTTATGCGCAAGTTATGATAAAATACACTAAAAGGGGGAGGATTGTTGGTGTTTTAGATGTATTTATCATATATCATGTGCGGCCACACATGATAGATGGTTGATACATGAACTAATGCATACACCAATGTATAAATCAAGGTCTGTTTGGATGAGGACGGGTCCCTTGTGAAGGGTCCTCATGTACCAACGGACGCGTCCCCATGTGTCATAGTCTGCTTGGATGACGGACGGGTCCCTTGCATCTAGGGATGGGTCCTCATGCACCAACTGACGGGACGACACGTGTCATTCTCTGGGTGTGACAGTTTTATAACTGCTGAACAGTTTATGTAACTGTTGAACAAGTGGGTGTAACCGTTGAACAGTTATGGGACCTGTCTCCATGAACGTGTCCCCACGTGTAACTGCTGAACGTGGCAGTTTTGGGTAACTGCAAAAACCCTGATATATACATTGAGAATGACTGAGTTTAGTGGCGAATCACATGTGATACACAGAGGTATTGAGATACACAAGTATTGATACACCAAAAGACTAAACAAACGTCATCAACATTCGATCCAAGAGCCTTGATCGGTGTTGGCCGGTTTGTCTTATCTCACTTCAGATTTCGTGTAACCCTAAGGCTTTTGTAAGGGGCGAAATACTGATTTCGGAAAGTGAATACACGATTCAAACCGATATCAAGTTGCCATTTGATCAATCCCCGGAAGCAACAGCAGCAGCACTCTAGGGACCCGTCCTTGGAGAGCACCGGTGCAAGAAGGCCATATCTCCTTCAGACGCGCACCAGCAACAACAACCACTACTTATGGGCAGACATTTAGACATGTTATAGCACCCAAATATGAACACATAATTTCTGATTCACATTCAGCTGTACCATTAAGATCTGAAAACGGACATAAAGGTGGGCACTAATCTGTACAGCTATTGTGTTTAAACAAGCCTAAAGATCCAATGTAACATTAAATGTCTGTATCACATTTATATTTGTACATAATTGAACAAGATATAATAATTGATTTCACCTACAAATTTAAGGAAAGCGGAAAATCCAGATGGACGAGAACCAAACAAAGCCTCAACGAAAAGGCTGTCATCCAGGTCATGCTCACCGCCACTCCACCTTCCTTTACTCGTTGTCAAAATCATTCCTCCGCTACGATCGCTCGCTGATTTGGTAAAAAGGTTTCCCATTTTACCCCTACTTCTTTACAACCCCAACCGCATCAGTTAATCAAGGGCATTATTGGCATGACGTAATATATCAACACTCTCCGAATATTTAAAACTCTCTTCTGGTCCTCCGCTTTCCTTGTAATTTCGAAATTTGACGACAGAGGATTTCAAATTCAGTTAGAGACATCGCGGTGGTCTCGTCAACTAGGTGAGCTCCGATCTACTCGATTCTGCTTACATGCGTCTATATACACTTCGATTTAGATTCTGATAGATTAATTGATCGTCTTCGTGATGTTATTGAATTGAATTTCTGATCCCGATCTCTAAACGTTGATCTATTGCATGTTTTAAGTGGTCAATTATAGAACAATTGTAATTGACCCTTGATTTTCTGAGATCTGTAGTCATCTTTAGTCCCCTGAAGTCCTGTTCCAGCCTTCCTTGATTGGTATGGAAGCTGCAGGTATCCATGAGACTACATACAACTCAATTATGAAGTGTGACGTCGATATCAGGAAGGATCTGTACGGAAACATTGTACTCAGTGGTGGATCGACTATGTTCCCTGGTATTGCTGATCGTATGAGCAAAGAAATCACTGCCCTTGCTCCAAGCAGCATGAAGATAAAGGTTGTGGCACCTCCTGAGCGGAAATACAGTGTCTGGATCGGAGGGTCAATCCTTGCATCCCTCAGCACCTTCCAGCAGGTAAACTTTCACCCCTAATCCTAGTTTTTTACTTAATTTATGACTTGCTGAATTTTCCATGCTAACATTGAGAATGCTTGATTCAGATGTGGATATCCAAGGGTGAATATGATGAGTCGGGTCCTTCCATTGTCCACAGGAAGTGCTTCTAAGTTAAAACAAGAGTTTGATGGTTTACTTGGCACGGGACAATGTTGGTGAGTTTACTAGGGATGAAGATACAATGCTAACATCTCCGTATAAAAGCATCATGATGTTATGAAGCTAAGAAAAACTTGTGTTGTGCATCTCGTTTTTTGAAAACGGAGTCTATTGTTGAACAACCTTCTGGTTGTTACTAGCATGATTGTTTGTAGCTAAATATCGGTATAGCTGCCGTTCCTTTTACTACATTTTGATATAATTTTTCCCAGTTATGCTGTTTTCCCATATCAGTTGAACGTTACCATCTACACCCATTATTATAAGAACTACATAAATATTTCGTGGTTTTTTCCAATCAAGTTATCGTAGGTTTGAAACTAAAATAAACAACTTAATTCGATACCAGCGCAAACGAAAATGAAGAGAAGAAAATAAGATAAAAAAACAGACTATCAAATCCTCATATAGCTAGACGCTAACATATTTCCTTACAAAATCAAATCCCATATACAGCACTAGGCTGGGTTTGTTACACATAAAACCCTAAGAACCCTCGTAATTTCACCATAATTGATAAAGCTGGAGTAATAATTAATTAGAGCGCTTATTATATAGTTGCAAGATCTCCATCACAGGGACGAAAAAGGAGTACGTTTACATGTTAACTGGCTACCAGAATAAGTGGCTAAGGCTGTGTGAGGCATCCGACTCCTCAAGTTCTAATGACGGTGAATGTGCATGTCTCCCTTCATATGTAGTGATCACCATCCGTGGATCCTCAGCCAACCGTTCCACTCGCTTCTTGACCCGGCAGTTATCCTGTGTGCAACGATAGTAGCTCCTGCATTGGATTCAACTCACAAAGAAACGTACTCTCAGTACTGTGACCAAACAATCCAGTTCAACTATTTCAAGACTCAAAGGTGATGACGCACTGTTGATAGTATCTATACGAGGGGTTAGGAGGTTTGTTTCTTAGAATTGTTAGGTACACGGGTACAGGACAAATATGTATATATTGCATAGGTGAGTGATGCATCACACGAATTGCTCATACGTACCTCGGATGCTGGGTGTTCTTAACAATTTTCTGTCCATACTTCCTCCATTTGTAGCCATCATCAAGCACATCGATCTCACTAGGAGTTTTGAAGCAAAACCTGGGCTCTCTAATTTTCTTTCTTGATGACTTCATCTTCTTCATCTTCAGTGGCGAAATCTTCAGTGTATGATGACTTAGATGATCATCTCTTTTCATCATCAGTCTCTTTCTCCAAAGCCCTAAAGAAAAGCACCATATTTAAATCAGCACACAACTTATAAAAGTGGGAATGATCAGAGTAGAACAAAGTTATTCATCTTAACCAGATGTTTGCAGTAGAGTTTAGGAGAGAGAGATCAGTAGGGTTATTGAGAGATGAAGAAGAAGAGCTTCCATATAGTGAAAAGGAGTTGTTAATGTGGTGGGGGTGAGTTTCTGCTAATGGAGGGAAGTTCAGGATGCTACTTGAAGGATGTGGATATGAGAAGATACCCACTTGGGAAGCAGAAGCTGAAGATAGCAGCATCTCCTGAAGAACATGCTGCTGCTGTTGATCCTCATCAAACAAACCACTTTGGGGATGGTGAAGCATGACTCAATTATCTGACGTGTTGGATAGAAATGTCTCAGCTTAATTTGATGAAAACTCAGATCTATATAGTGATAGGAACGTTGTAGCTGGATGTTGCTTTTAGTACACAAACTACATTCTTTATCATCACATATATATAAGTCAGTATCAGATGAGATCATGACAAGAGCTTAAGGTAGTCCTTATTAAATGAACTTGTGGACTTATGTATGTGCAATTTTGAGTACTTTCCACTTTTTGTTAAACCAATCTGGATGGTAACAAACTCTAGAGCACTAGTAGTAAATATCGATGATCTGTATTCAAATATCGTAAATCAACTTGTAACTTGTGTCACCCTAAATGAAAACATGAAGCACACAAGTGATGGTTAATATTAATAATTCACACTACTAGAATTTATCTTACAGTCATTAAGTCATACTTCTATAATCTGACTAGAAGGTCAGTCCAATCTTATATTCAATGGTTTAGTGAAAACGTAAGAGAGACGATGACTTTAATTGCATATCAGCATTTTTCAATTTCATAAGAATGGATTAATAGTTTTAAAAGAAAGAAGCTTAAAACTCAACCATCCAACTGAAGATGGGATCTTGCAATAAACCAAGAAAATGCAATAAGAGGAAGTTCTTTTTGGTTAGCTAGAGCACATGAAGAAACTAAGAAAATCAAATGCAATGATGGGAGATCTTAGGTGCAAATCTAAGGGCTCTGCAACCAGAAGGGAAAGAAGAAGATACGCGTCATGATGAAGAGGCCTCATTGACTTTAGCCAGAGGGAAAAGAAATAAAGAAAATAAGTAAAGTTTGTCACCTTTCTAATTCTCCTTTCTTGATTTCAAATGTTAAAGTAAAAAATTATTTTGAGTTCTTTTTGATTCTTTTTTGAGTTTTGAGAACCCTACATGGACATCTGCACACAAGTTCACATGTGAATTCAAGCTCGGCACACAAAAATTCATTATGCATTTTGGTATGATCATCATTGTCGTTGGCGCTAATGATGAAGGTTTATGTAAATGATCGAGCAAAAGGAATGCTTCATGGTTTACAATGATATGGCAATAACTGCTTTGTGGAGGAGTTTTTATACAGAGTATCTTATAAATTACTTAACAGTACCAAATTATATATTCCAAAGTGATCAACGAAAATAGATTTTTTAAATAGTATTAATTATAGGTTTGTAATTCATCTTTAATTCTTAGAAAATAAATAAATTGACGTGTGGATTATTAGTGTACAAGAAACTGTTTCGTGTACAAAGTGAGGAATCTTCTTGAGTAGCATGAACGTATAGATGACGTCAGTCAGTCGAACCATATCCAATTCCCTAGAGATAAAGGTAGGGGTGTCCATCGGGCCGGGCCGGGCCTCACCCGAATAATCCAAGCCCGAGCCCTAAACACGGGTAAATATTCGGGCCAATCGTAAAAAATCGGGCCGGGCCGGGCCTCCACAAAATTCATAAGCCCGCGGGCTTTTAAAAGTCCGTTGACTTATGGTTGACCGGCCCAAAATCGGGCTTTTTACGAGCTTTTTCGTTAAATTAATTAATTTTTATTAAAGATAATATATTATTTCACTATATTTTGAATAATATATCATGACAAATAGTTTTTTTAAGTACTTTTATAGTTTTTGATATTTGTCTCGAGATGAAATTTTTATAGAAACAAATAACTTAAGTGGAGGATTTAATTTCAACTATTGGCTTAGGTTAATCTAGCAGTTGAGATTAAATTATTTTTCAATTAAAATTTAAATGAATTGTTAAAAAATACAGAGTGAATGTAGATTAACGATTGTTAATATAAACTATTGGATTGATAGAATTCAAGGTGAAATAATATTCTTCCGTCTTACTTAAGTAATAATCTAGTTTAATCTAGTTTAATTTGTTATATTCATACTTTTAGATATGTTAAAGTTTGAGTTGCATATTTTATGTTTCTATTTTATTGGATGTCGTTATAATTAAAATAGATTGGTATACAAATAAAATGATAGAAGATGAATATTATTTTAACAAATTATATTATTTTTTTGATCGGGCTTTTGGTCGGGCCGGGTTTTCGAGCCGTGCGGGCTTGAGAAGCCAAGCCCGAGCCCGGCCCTATAAAAGCGGGCTCGGGCTTTCATCGGGCCGACGAGCGGGCCGGGCCGGGTTTACACCGGGCCGGGCCTCGGGCTTTTTGCGGGCTTTCGGGCAAACGGGCCGGTTGGACACCCCTAGATAAAGGGTTCTCCTGGGCTGGTACATTTAAAACATTCTTTACGGATTACAGAAGTGAGAGAATCATAACATCATTGTCGTCAAACACAGGGAAAGTGGCATTGCTTAATTGTTACACTCGCATATTGTTGTTTGGAATGAATAGATAAATGGTGGAAAATAGTACAAATAAATTTACGGTTATTTCATAACTATTCATATATCGATTCAATTTATTTATTTATCATCATGATATTCAATCAAGAAAAGGGAGTGTGATATGTTGGAAGCGATGGCGGTGCTTGTAGGGTATGATAGACACGATATCATTTCTTTTCTTGTCGTAGAATATTATAAATTTTATTTATAATAATTAGCATCATCATAGTTCTTCATCAACCTATGCACTCACAACAGTTGTAATGAAAATACTTTATTTTGTCAATAAGCATTTGTTTTTGGTGGTCTGTTCTTGTGGTATGGATTATGGGCTGATACAATTTGTAAAAAGGTTCATCTCTCGGGAAGCGATTTCACAGCATTGTGTTATGCTTGATATTCTGTCAGTACCTAAAAAAAAGGCTGATCGAGCTCAACCATTTTTGCATCCCACCCACCACTTCGTATAATCATCATGATCAGAGTGTTATGTAAATCTTTACAGAGCATGTACTGTTATTTACTGTATGTAATCTCGTCCACTGTTTAATAAGATCTTCAACTAGTTAACCTCTCAGAAAAGAACAAAACAAAAAAGAGCGCTAGTTGATATCCCAAAAACTTAAGAGTGCGGCTCTCATCTTGGGCCGTTTCATGGTCCTGTTCCAATCCATGAATGGCCATTTTACACTTTGATTAGTCCACTAATTGTTGTTTATAAGACTTGTTTCCTTGCTTAGTCGATTCAAGCTAATTAAGTAGGGCTTGAACGATCAGAAAGAGTCAAAGAGATGTTGTTGACTGTGTCTCCTACTATTTCAGTAGATCATTTATAAATCTGTAACCATGTATATGCTGGACTGGTACAGTGGTACTACTAGCGATTTAATTCATATAGAAATTTGATGACTAAATTCTGGTTCTCTTCATTTGTCATACATGACTTTTGAGTCGACAGTCAACTCCCAGCAGTTTCCTATAGGGAGGTTTTGTGCCATTCGTTCATCAAATGTCTTTGAATCTGTATCACATATTTCTTGATGTAGCTTGCGATGACGATGATACAAGCTTATCTCGCTCTTTATCATAACACATTTGAACTTGATTAAATTATACAACATTTGAAAATATTTTCCCATAAATAACGCTTTAAATGCAAAATCTGTCACTTTGTATACTCACATAATTTTCGAATCACTAGTTTTATGTTGCAATTTAAAACTTGTTTTGATCTTTTTTAATTAGATATTCGTTTGGCCCTTCCACAGCTGTCATTTTAAACTCATACCTATCACCAAAAGGCACGAAACCACTAAAACTTAAATACAAGGCCCCTCAGAAACCGACAATAACCATGGTAACATATGCATGAAGTAAGCACTTGATGTCATCACGTTGGCTCCTTCCTCCCAACTTCGTCGAAGTTAGCATGGAATTTTCAAACTTAAATTATTAATAATAGAATAAATATATAGAGGGCGCCTCTGGTGGGTCTGGTACTATTTGATGAGTCTGTGAGTCCAGATCTGGACCTCACATCTGATTATTAGAAACCTCTTTATTGTGACACGTGTCTGGTGGGTTTGAATTTAGTTTGGTTAGTATTGAATGGGGGTTAATGTGTTGAGGGTAGTTTGGTCTTTGTCTCAGTCTCTCACCTTCTGACACCTACGCTCCTCTGAAGCCTCTCACCCGCTCCTCTGTCAGTCTCTCACCTTCTCTCACCTTCTCAACCAAACTCACCTTCTCACGTTCAAACCAGAGAGACGACGAAGTGGAGACCGTCGTGGGTCTGGATGGAGATCGGGATCTGAATCTGAATCCGGATGCGGCGACGACGAACGATTGGTCTCGCATCGTCTCAGCGAGATAGAGTCGTCGATTGTTTGAGGAGGCCGAGTTTGCGGTCCTCTCATACGTTATGTCTAAGCTCCCCAGCTTCGGCTCCGCAGCGCCAAAATCATCACCTGACGATTTCGATGTTGAACAGCCACCGATGAAAACATCTTCCACGCTTGACGTTGTCATCGAGAGCCAGATGCCGCGGTTAACGGATCCGAAGCTGTTGAAGGAGTTGACTCTCGCGATATCTGAAGTAGCGCAGACAAGGTCGATGTTGCAAACCCTAGGGGAGCGGCCGGATCATGAATCTGTGGATAAGGCGAAGGAAAAGGTGAAGGAGATTGAGGTTAGGATGGAGAGGAAGTTGGAGGAGTTAGGGGATGTGACGAGGCCGGATGATGTGGATTTGTTGGAATGGAAAGCGCATTTGACGGAGAGGGAGAGTGAGATTAGGAAGAAGGCGGAGGAGGAGCGGCAGTTGTATAAGTCGATTGTGGTATTGGATGAGATGCATGAGGCGTATGCCAAGTTGTTGAAGGAGTCTGAGGAGAAGTTGGTGAGGATTTATGATGCACATTCTTCAGGTGGAGATGGAGGGGAGGAGGGGGAGGAGAAGGGAGTGGAGGAGATGGTGAATGAGGAGGTAGTGGGGATTTTGCAGGAGGCGGAAGGGAAGGAGTTGGAGAGGGTGGATTTGTCTGGAAAGCTATTGAGGGTGCTGCCTGAAGCATTTGGGAAGATTCGCGGTTTGGTTGTGCTTAATGTGTCCAACAACCAGCTTCAGGTTTACTCATTGCATTTTCTCCCTCAAGTTTCATTATTAATAACTTGTCCAAGATTAGATGGCAAGCCGGTGGTGCTTTTTTACATTTATACATGTTTGATAGGACTTTGTAGCTAGAAAATGTGCTTGATGTCCCAAATGCTAAGAAAGTTTGAGCTCAGTATGCATATTTTATGTAACTTGATGAGAAGAGTGATTGGGTTGCTTGAGTTAGAGGAGTTTGAAATAAATAAAAGTTTGAGCTCAGTATGCATATTTTATGCATATTTTGTAGCTAGATAATCAGCTTCGCTTTCTGTTGACGAATTGGATTGCAACTAGTTTTGGTCGCTGATCTGCTATTGGTCTCTCATGGTTGTTGTGACAGCTAGTGCAAGAGGGAACTTTGGAGGTAGCAAGGAAAATGGATTTGCCGATGTGTCTATGGGTTATAAATCAGAATATAAAGTTGCACCCGAAAGTTCAAGGTTAGTAAATAGTAAATAGCATCTGTAGTCCCATTCTGGTGTTGCATTTTGGTCGTACTGCATTTCGTTTTGAAGGGTGAGTATGTTAAGTGGAGATTTGACGTGAATTCTGTCATTGTGTTTGAAGTTGCATTTTATAGTTGCATTTTATAGTTGCATTTTGTAGTTGCATTTTATAGTTGCATATGATAAATGCATTTTATAGTTGCATATGATAAATGCATTTTAAAATAGAAGTTGCCGATTTTATAGTTTGATTTTAGCTCGTGCATTTAAGTTTTGCACTTTATCGTTGCATTTTGGTGTTGCATTCATGGTTATCTGTTTGTATGAAATTGTGTATATAATTGCATTTTGTTTCAGTGATTATTACTCTGATGTTTATTGATTATTGCTTTCATGGTTACCTAATGTGTATTATGTTGTTTGTTCGTAAAGCTGAGATTTTTAATGTTTATTTGTTTACGCAGGTGTTCTTCTTGCTGTGGTTGCCACCTTAGGAAGTGCATCAGCATGATCGATCAATATGGCTCATTCATTCATGCATGTAATGTGTCTTGTACACTTGTCATATGTTTTAGGATCCGGATCTGGTGTAGCGTGAAATTAATTTGTAATTTGTTTTTTATTAATGCATTTTGATTGCATTTGTTAGATTATAATTTGTAATTTGATTACTGCAAAGCCTGGTACAAGGAAATCAATTTGTAATTTGTAATTGCATTTGTTAGATCATACTGAAAACATTACTGTGAAGCCGGGTAAAAGCAACACAATGAACATGGAACACAATTGTAGCTTTAATGCAACTCTGAAATGCAACTGCAAAATGCAAGATCAAAATTCAAGTGTGAAATGCAGCACTTTATAGTTGCAACCTGTTACTGCAACTATTACTACACCTCTCCCCTGGTGCACCTACTGCTACACCCCCCTGTTGGAACTTGTTGTTGCACCTACTTGTTGCAAGTTTTTACTACACTTTAGGAATAACTGATTTTAGGGCAGCGTCCTCATCTGTCAATACAATTGTAGGGGCTTTTCCCATACACCTAATGAAGGTTTCCAAGATCCATGTGTACGACGAACTTATAACTTAGTGAACTTATTTTCTGCTCTGTATTGTTGCAATTTGTTATTGCACTTCCCTGTTTCAACTTGTTATTGCACTTTCATGTTGCAACTTGTAGTTGCATTTATTACTTGCATCCTGTAGTTTATTAGTTGCGCCTTGTAGTTGCATTTATTAGTTGCACCTTGTATTTGTATTTATTAGTTTATTACTTGCACCTTGTAGTTTATTAGTTGCACCTTGTAGTTGCATTTATTAGTTGCATCTTGTATTTGCAGTTCTATGTTAGTTTTTGGTTATCTGGTCGCGGAGTGACAATGCAACTATGAATTCTAAACTTCATTGTAGCAACTTGTTATTGCACTTCCCTGTTGCAACTTGTAGTTGCAATAGTAAGATGCACATGTGGGGTGCAACAGTTAAAATGCAGAAACCACATGTGGGGGTGCAACTTGTAGTTGCAATAGTAAGGTGCACATGGGTTGAGAGTGGGATTATTTGGTTTACAAACGGGTTAGAATGGGTTGAGATATGAAAATGATGGGGAAATGAAAAGCTTAGATTATGAAAATGGTGGGATTGATTAAGGAGAGAGGGTTTGGATTATGAAAATGGTGGGAAAATGAAAAAGCTTGAATTATGAAAATAGTGGAATTGATTAAGGAGAGAGGGTTTGGATTATGAAAATGGTGGGGAAATGAAAAAGCTTGAATTATGAAAATGGTGGGAAAATGAAAAAACTTGAATTATGAAAATGGTGAGATTGATTAAGGAGAGAGGGTTTGGATTTTGAAAATGGTGGGTTTGTAAGGAGAGAGGTATTGATTAGGAGAGAGGGAAAATAGTGGGTTTGTAAGGAGAGAGGGATTGCATTAAATGAACAATCTAATCATTGCATTAAATGCTACTAACTAAACTAACTAAAATGTAACTATTCCGAATTTGCCCTTTAGTTAGTTTTCAATAGAAAGTTAGTGTGACACGTGGACTCCTTTGACACCATTGATCTTAAACCATCCAAGGGCTAAGAGTTGGACTCATGGATCCACCAAATAGTAGTGGATCCACCGGAGTAATTCTCTAAATATATAAGTATAGGTAGTGCATGCAGTTTCAAACCCCACTCAAATTAACACCAGCTTCAACTTTCTTTCTCTAGATATGGACATGCACTCTCCCAGAAACTCCAACGCTAACTTTGATTCCAGTAAATTAGATGACGTGCTAGATTCAATAAAAAATATTCTTTTTGAAGATGATTTTGAGGACTTTCTGGAGGATCGATTTTCGTATCCACCTTCTCCAGCCTGGACCTTGCCGTCTGAGGAAGTGAGTCATGAGGATCAAATGTTTGTTCCAGGGCTACTTGTTGGTGGCAGTGGAAGTAACTCCGCTAGTACTAACAAGTACACGCTAGATTTATTCATCATCTCGGTTGCATAAGTAATTAAGTATCTGTGTATTGCAATAATACATATACTTTATTATTAATATGCATGATTTTGTTTTTGAAGGAATAATGTGGTCCAAAATGAAGCCAGGAAACCTAAAGGAGATGCTCATAAGCCCCAAAGGGTTGCATTCAAGACCCAAACAAAACATGATGTGTTGGTTGATGGGTATAGATGGAGGAAGTATGGGAAAAAGGCAGTGAAAAATAGTCCTAATCTGAGGTAAACACCTACAAACATACTGCTCTTACTAATCTCATTAGGTCAAAGATTACTACTAGGTCTCTTGTGGTTAATCTAATGGCACTAAAATTAACTAGGGGACTGTATCCTCTTATATTTAATGAATTGCTAGTAGAACGTGTCCTAAAGGTTTTGTTTTTGGCCTTAACTGGCAGTGCACAAATTACTGTTCACTACATTCGAATCTTACGCCCTATCTCAGTTTTTCCTAGTTTTAATAGTTCACTTTAGGGGCACAAACTTTTTCTTAGTTTTCATTGTTCACTTTCGTTCACACATCTCCTTTATCTCTTCACTCCAAATTTGAACTCTTAACAGAAACACTGGAAATCTTCAGCTAATGGCTTCATTATGATTTAGAGTTTATGAACATACCCAAATATAATTTCGCATGTTCAGGGATGGCGGCTTTTTAAGGGTTTATCATAATCAAATATAATTTATACTCCTACATGGTAATCCACCACTCTTATTTAATTTTATTAGCTAGGAAAATGTTTGACTGAATATACTAAGATACGATTTAAAGCACGTTGCCTTTAGCAGATGCATCCACCTTTCTGTTAATTTATCATTCTTTGTCCCATGGGTTAAGTAGCAGGGCCTAACCTTATCCAGCTATCAAGAATATAATCGCTGTTTGCTTTTTGGTCACAAAACTGCAATAATTGCTGTAGGGTTTTGCTTATTCGTTGTCACACAATATTCATGTTTGAGCAGAGGCAGATCCTAAGTTGTTCTATATGTGCAACAGGAACTACTACAAGTGCACCAGCGAAGGCTGCCAGGTTAAAAAGATAATTGAAAGATGGGTAGAAGATTCGAGTTATGTGATAACTCAGTATGATGGAGTTCACAACCATGAAAGTCCTTCTTCCTACTACTACACAGACAATAGTGATCACTGCCAAAACACTTTTTAACTTCACAGATCGATCTACAAGATTCAACTCCCCATATCCCACAATTCGAATCACTCACGTAGGTTAGCATTAGTAATATATATTAAGCTCCACTATATGCAAGCATCAGCAATCAATAGTAACAGTTGGTTACAATGGTCCCATAGATTTATGTCAAGTGTTCTCTCTTTGACAATGTTTATGCTTGTTTGTGTGTAACAGGACAACAAGAGTAACAATATATACACGTTTATAAAAAGTCAACAATTTACAAAAATAAAGTCACAAATAAGGAACCAATAAAAAATTAAGAATGAAAACATTTTGAAAAGATGCAACTAAAAATAAAATATATTTTAAAAAATTTGGTAAGAAGTAAAATACCACTAAGAAATTAATCGTCTGCCAATGGGGAAGATAAAAATATAAAAAATGACACATCAAAGATAGAATAAAATTAATCAACACACTGAATGTAAAAGCTTAATGGCTGATTGATCTACTTTTTTAACTGAAGTTCCTTCCATTATCTAATCTCACATTATGCATATGGTACAAAGATCAGACCAGACTGTATTGTTGACCTTAATGGATTTTTTGATAGTGACAATGGAACATGGAAGGATCTAGACATGGATTATGGAGTGACAATGTGTTACTCTTTGTGCATGAGATGATGAGAATTGAGAAGGGTTCTGCGTTTTTGATGACACATTTGGTTGCTAAAATTCAGACAAAGTGTTGACATCCACAAAAAGGAAATAGAAGCAGGGAGTTCAAGTTGCAACATGAAGATAAAACACAAATAAAGAAAACTATAACCTTAAATTGCAAAATCAACCTCTGTCATTTTAAATAAAATGATGAATGCTGAGTTTCTCAATGAACAAATGTTATTATTGTTGCCAACTAAGTTAAATAGAATAATACAGTAATATGACGTAGATTTTAAAAAAGATTATTTAAAAAAGAAGAAGATTGACTGACTCCATTTATCGTCTGCCACGTGTCCGTACGGCCGTCGATATATGCCAGCGAAGCATCTTTATTCTTTCCTGCAACAACAACCACCGCTTGCTTCTGGTCCATTTTTTTTCCGGCGACAACTTCAAACAAATCAAAGGTCGAGCCTTTATCATCTAAAAATGTTCATCGACAGTTTCAAGGTGGAAAGTCCCAACGTGACGTACACCGACGATGAGATTCATTCGGTCTACAACTACGAAACGATCGAGTTGGTTCACGAGGTCAGAAATGGAACCTATCACCTATCAGTGGTTGTCAAGCACAAAACCGTCAAGTATGAGTTCACCACCCAAACCCGCCTTCCCAAACTCGGGTATACTCGCTCTTTCTATTCAAAGATTCAATCTTTATATGTTTCTAATGGATTTTGATTTGATTTGGTGATTGATTTGATTTAGGGTTATGTTGGTCGGATGGGGTGGTAACAATGGATCCACATTGACCGGTGGAGTCATCGCCAACAGAGAGTCAGTTTTCATCACAAGCTTCTTGATTTCATATTCAATTTTTTAATTTTTAATTGTTGATGAATTTTTAAGGTTGTTGAGATTTATGTGTTTGAGTCTTTATTGAAGAATTTAATTCTATACTGTAGATTTTTTTGTTAGGGGGATTTCATGGGCCACTAAGGACAAGGTTCAAAGAGCCAACTACTTCGGATAGTTGACTCAAGCGTCCAGCATCAGAGTTGGCTTCTTTAACGGAGAGGAGATTTATGCTCCCTTTAAGAGCTTGCTTCCCATGGTTGTCGACTATTTCTTATTTTGATCATTTGGTTTAGACATATGTGTGTTGTGTGCTATTTAGGCAACTGGGTTATATCAAGGGCTGTGTGATGATGACTTATAGGTGAATCCTGATGAGATATTGTTTGGGGGATGGGACATAAGTGACTTTAATTTGGAACATGCGATGACTAGAGCTAGAGTGTTTGATATTGATCTATAGAAGCAGTGAGGCCGTACATGGAGTCCATGGTTCCACTTCCGGGTATTTTCAATCCTGATTTTATTGCAGCCAATCAGGGCGCAAGGGCCAACAATATCATTAAGGGAACCAAGAAACAACAAGTTGAGCAAGTCAATAAGGACATCAGGTTCTAATACTATTTTCACTTCATGTTACTAACAAGTTAGGAATTTTAAAAAGCAAGAATTTCTAATTGTAATGTTTTGATCAAGTGCAGAGAGTTTAAGGAAAAGAATCAGGTTGACAGAGTGGTGGTGCTTTGGACTGCCAATACTGAGAGGTAGTAGCATCACTGTCGGGATTAATGACACCATGGAGAACCTATTGGCTTCCTTGGAAAGGGATGAAGCTGAAATTCACCTCAGCATTGTACGCTATTGCTTGTGTGTGGAAGCCCTCAGAACACTTTTGTTTATTATTGCCAGCCAACGTCGATCACTAGCTACAATCATTTGGGAACAATGACAGGATGAATTTTTCTGCCCCACAAACATTCCGCTCCAAAGAGATCTCAAAAAGTAATTTAGAGGATATGGTTTCGAGCAATGGTATTCAATACGAGCCTGGTGAACATCCTGACCATATTGTCGTCATCAAGGTACAATTGTGATCTGTCAACATTGTTAAATTGATCAGTCTTTATTTTGGACTTTGCACTGATTTGTGAAGTAAATCTTTTTATAGTATGTCCCATACGTTGGAGATAGCAAGAGGGCCATGGATGAGTATGTGTCTGAGATTTTCATGGGTGGAAAGAACACCATAGTTATGCACAACACATGTGAGGACTCATTGTTGGCTGCACCCATCATCTTAGATCTGGTTCTTCTTGCAGAGCTCAGCACCCGCATTCAATTCGAAACGGAAACTGAGGTATGTTCCACACTTCAGACTGCCAAACAATGAGAACTTCAGTTAAACAATATGCTGACAAGTTCGTATTCCTCAGGCCAAGTTCCATTCATTCCATCCAGTGGCCGCCATTGTAAGTACCTTCCAAAAGCCCCTCTTGTTAGCCTTCCATCAGTGTATATTCTTGGCTTCTGATTAAATATTTTCAATTAAACTTGTTGTAATTTAAACACTTGTCCGTGTACTATGAACAGGTACCACCAGGCACACCGGTGATGAATGCATTAGCGAAGCAAAGGGCTATGCTGGAGAACATAATGAGAGCTTGTGTTGGGTTATCACCAGAGAACAACATGATCTTGGAATACAAGTGATGTGTGACAATCTGCTGACTGATCAATATGTTCCCTTGATCCCTTCCATTCAGTAGTTGCAGTTGCACAATGACCACTTCATCTTTAATTAACCAATGCTTAGTCTAACATTTATCTATGTTTTTTGTCAACCTGGCAGGATGATTAAAGCAATTTTTGCTACTATACCCATTCCCCAATGAAACTGAAAATTGTGACATTTGCAGGTTTTTTCCTGTCCACCATATGGTTCTCACCTCACCAGACCCAAATGTATATATACTCAAATGGGCAGATCAGGCTTTTTAAGAGATTATAATAAAACCAAGAGTGGAGAGGAGGCCTCAACGATCAAGTCGGTACTCTGCTAAATGAAAAATTATTCAGCTCCTCCATCCAACTGGCCTATGTCATGCAGGATATAAACATATTATTTTTTAAACCAAAACTAGGTTCTATCAGCACATATTTTTTACTAAATTATTCATATATAATACTAAATTGCACATATTTTAGTACTAAATTGCACATATTTTAATACAAAATTGCACATATCTTAGTACTAAATAACACAAGCTCAACACGTAATGCTTGCACACATGAGATTCAAGTGGTCTTTTTAGATAGCGTTACAAAAAACTAAACACCCCGTGAGCAATTGTTTACATAAGAAAGCAAAAACGAGGTAGAAATTTTTGTCTAATGCACAGAAGTTACAAAAATTATATTTGGCACATTTACCTGAACAGGAACACTGAACAAAATCTGTAATCCGACACAACATCTGATAAACAGAAAACTACAGAGCCTAAATTGTTTAATGAAAGAAGATTATTTCCTACCATTGATCTTTTGAGATTCTTTCCTTTGGTTTATATGCCCAAGAGTCAAAAGGTCAGTTTTGTGAAGAAGAGGTGAATACAGGCAGCAGCTTTGCGTGCTTGGCTTCTCTTCAGTTTGACTAAGCCCTCTTTTGTTGCAGATTGTCTGGCACACGTTAAAATTCCTCAAAGAAAGCTTTTTTAAAGTTGCTAGTTGCTTGTTTAAAACCAAGCCAATTGCCATCCTTCACATCGTCATCAAAATAGATATGCCAGCTTCAATGAACTCTTCCGCCTCCTGTGCAGTCATAAATTTATATCAAACATTCGTCAGATGCTGCATTCAGCAAAATAAAATTTCACAACATTTCATAAGGCAGCTGATATGGAGGATTCAGCTATAGTGATTTTATTCGTTGTCTTCACCTTTGGAAGCCTCTCAATATGCGCACACCGCGTCAACGCACAGATCGCTCAAAGGCGGGCAACCTTAGCAGCCATAGCTAGATACCATCAACAACCACCACCAGAAACCATGGAATTGATCTCGTATCAATCAATGCCTTACCAATCATCAAATACTCGGAAGTCAAAGACATCCAGATCGGTAAAGGCATACTCGAATGCGCAATCTGCTTAACAGAATTCAGCGACGACGATTCAGTTCGTTTGCTTCCGGAGTGCGACCACGTTTTCCATCCTCTCTGCATCGACCAGTGGTTACCGAGTCACGCCACGTGTCCAGTCTGTAGAACCAATCTTCTTCAACCGGACGATTCTGCAACTGCGCGGGTTAGAAGATCGACCGACGACGTAGCGATTCAGATGACGACGTTCGAAGCTCAACAGCTAATCTGATCACATATGATTCGATGAAAGAAGGAGACCGAAACGACTTCGTGTTGGGGCACGGAGAAGAGTGCTCGAGAATGAGCTACAGAGATCGTACGTGACGGTTCGACCGGTATTCGACATCGTACCGTTCGGTCGCTGATCGGCGACCGAACGGAGTCAGACATTCACTTTGTAAATTCTCGTTTACAAATTTGATGAACACTTGTTGTAATTTATTTTTTAGATTTTTTGTGAAGTTTTATTTATGTTTATTTTCAATATATATTTGCAAATAATTTATGAACCGAATTAAACCAACAGAAGCTTAACCCATGGAATAGGGTTTGTAATTTGTACAAGAGAGAGATCGCAAGATACTAAGAAACGGCGCCGTTTCATACCGAAATAAGCAACATCTCTGCGTTTCATAGAGGCGTAGAGGTCACTCAGGCAAACCGAACCGAGACAAGTCGGCGCCGCAAGCAGCGGCATCAGTTAGTGACATCGTACTTCCGGCGGCCATGGCGAGTAGACGGATACGAGCATTTAAGCGGTGGATGAAACAGCACGGAATCGAATGCAGCGACGCGCTGTCCCTAACCGACTCAAAACAGCAAGGAATCTCCGTCATAGCACTCTGCGATCTTCACGCAAACGACGTCGTAGCTACGATACCAAAAGCGCCTGTTTGACAATCAAAACGAGCGGCGCGAGGGAGGTGATTGAGGCTGCGGGTTTGGATGGACATTTAGGGTTGACGGTTGCGCTGATGTATGAGATGAGCTTGGGTGAGAAGTCTCCTTGGGCTGGATATTTACAACTGTTGCCGGATAAGGAAGATGGAGTGCCGCTTGTTTGGACTCTTGACGAGGTTGATCATTTGCTTTCTGGAACTGAACTGCATAAGGTAGTGTTACCGAGTTCATCTCATTTTTGTTTCATATCTAAAATTCAATTTTGTTTTTGATCATTTAACACATTGCCTCAAATTTTAATGTCGATTTAGTCATAACTTTTTTCTTGAGATGTCATTTGTGAACTTACAGTAATTACCTATTTTATGCTTGAAGTTTGAACCCTCCCAAAATACTTTACTACTGTAACTGTCTCAGTTTCTCGATATCCATATGCATATGCTTTCTGGTAATTCTGTGTGTCCAAGTGTTGATAAAAAATAGGTTTGATGTGAGTCTATTGTTCATGTGTTGCAGACTGTGAGGGAGGATAAAGATCTAGTTTTTGAAGACTGGAAAGAGTGTATTTGGCCTTGGCTACTTCGGCCTTTTCAGATGTAAGTATGGAATTTTTTGAAGTGGAGAAGTATTTCGCTGCGAAAACCCTTGTTTCGTCTCGGCTGTTCGAAATGATGATTTTCATGGTTTTGGAATGGTTCCTTTGGCAGATTTGTAAGTAAAATATCTCATTGCGGTTCTTATTTATTAGTCATATGCTCTTGTTATTGTTAATATGGAAGTTTAGTGTCTGAGGTTGTTAGTCTCTTGTGTTAGGGTGTCTGATGCACAAAATGATATGGGGCTGGTCAACATTTGCAGTTAATGGTTGCAGTTGCAGCTATGTTTCGTCATTTGTTGTGAATTTTTTCCGATGTAAAGACACCTTATGAAGTATTATGAAAAAAGAACAGGAGAGGCTGAAAAATGATGTCTTTTTATTGTTTTTGTTAGATGATAAAATGCATACAGGTCATACAAGTGTCAAATATACACTTAAAAACAAACCGGTAACTAATCCTCTAATGAAGCTACAATGATTGTCTTGTTTTAAGCAAAAAGGAAATATATATTTGACTGAGATGAAACTATACAGTGACTTATATGTCAATGATTTTGATCCATGAATGATGCTGATTTCCTTCAGTATTTGCAGTTAATGGTTGCAACTATGCTTCATCTGTTGTGCATTTATTTTCAGGTTTAATCACAAGACTGGAGCTGAAGATGTACACTTTACACTTTCACCTTCTCTTTCTGATTCTGCATCTGATAAGCATGTAGACACACCTGCTGAAGAAGAATCGGATTCTGATGTTACTGATTCACACGATCAAGCTTCTAGCCTCCCTGCCGTGAAAAATTCTGAAATTGATAATGATTTGAGCTCACCTTCGGACTCAGAGTTAGATGATTCCACAATATTGGAAATGATTCTCGTTAAAGATGTCAAATCAGGGTCAGAGGTAAACATCTGACCTATAATCATTTGGTTGTTTGCCCTTTGAAACTGTTACAATGCAATTCTGGCCCACCAAGGGCTAGCCTAGTGGCAGTGGAGGTTGTATTATAAGCCACACGTCATGGGTTCGATTCCTGGTGGGGTGCTAAAGCAGTGGGGCTTTAGCGGGGTGGGTTTTCTAAAAAAAAAATGCAATTCTGTCCATATCCTCAAACAAGTTTAATATCTGTTGTTTCAGGTATTCAACACATACGGAACCCTCAGTAATGCTGCATTACTGCACAGATACGGATTTACTGAGGAAAATAATCGCTATGACATTGTGAATATTGATCTTGAAGTAGTATGTCAAACAATTTCTGCTTTGTACTCCAATAGATATATCAGATCAAGGGTGGCATTGTGGAAAAGGTTGGACCCTTCCAGGCAGGACACAGAATATTTTGAGATCTCTTCGGATGGGGAACCTGAACCAGAACTGCTAATTCTGCTTTATATTATCTCTCTGCCTGAGGAACTAAAATGCCAATTAGACCTTGGAACTTCAACAGGAGACACATTGAACAAAGCCAATATGGAAATCTTGCCTAAAGAATGTGCTCTCATATTTAAACCACTATCAGAAACAAGCAAGGATTTACTGAACGCAAGTGTATGTGATGCTCTCGTCTCAATTGCAGACAGCCGAGAGAGCTATTACAGTTCGAAATCTTTACAAGATGACCTTGAAGTAATGAACTCCTGCTGCCCCATCAGAGACAATAAAAGGTACCACTCCCTAATGCTTCGCGTTAGTGAAAGGAATATTTTGCAGAAACTCAGACTTTATGCTGCAGCTGGCAAAGTGAGCTCTTGCCTTACGAAAACCAAAACTCTCAAACAATCATCCTCTAGGAAAAAGGCCAAAAGAACCTAAAACTGCTAGTTTCCAATGCTCTACTGATGTAGGTTACTTTATAAAATTATTCTCAGTATAATACTGTTTAAATGGATGATTCTTCGATCCATTTTTATTTGAAATTTAAAATGCTTTAAGCTGCACATATTGTATAAAGTTATTTAATGGATTACCGAGAAACCAAATTCTTAATATATGATTTTCAATTCGAATATCTAAGGTTCAGTTTTTATAATAAATAAAAATATGTATATATGAAATAGTTAAATTCATTAATCATTGTCGATTAATCACACGAAAATCAACAACATAAATTCGTGCTGTGGTCACCACGAGTCTCTAAGTCCGAATTAGTCGCCATTACCCACGTGTCGCCTTAATGACCGTACGATCCATCTAAACACCCTCTATAATCGGCCACGTCTTAAATCTCAGCCGTCAGTCTTATCCAAAGGCATATTTGAGTCTACGAAACTTCTCTACAGTCTCAACTCTCACATCTTCCGAGAGAGAGAGGTGAAGTCAGTCAGTCGTCACTCTCCATTGACGACTCGACCGCGGATCGTTAGGGTTTCAATTCTCACTACTCGACTCTCCTGGTAGTTTCCAGCAGCCTCGATTTTTGGAACGCGATTGGATCTCACGCTTGGTTTTTTGATGCTGTTGTTTCATAATCAATGGATGATTGCCGGTTCTCAATTTTGACTACAAACTGATGATCCTGCTTGTTAAATTTTGCAGAGTTCGTTTTTTCTTGAATATGAGGTGTGAGCATAATTGATTTTCCAGAAGTTAACAATTATATTCGGCAAGATGGTTTTGGTTTTGATCTGTTGGTTGATTTAATTAGTTAAAAGCTGCTGAGTGAGAATAGATTTTCTCGATTACAAGTTGAACGGTTCTGTGAGAGATTTTTTCGCCTGTTGAGCATCTTTTGAATTATTATTTTGGTGATAGTTTGGAGTGATCAGTTTTGATTGAAATTATTGTCATTGGATTTTGGTGGTATTGATTGACATAATGGGTAAAAAGACGGGAGCTTTGTTAACTAGTAGTATTTCAAGATGGTTATGGAGTGGTAAGAATAAGCAGGAGGCAGTGGTAGACAAGTCACCAGTTAGTGTCACAGCCGTTTCATCATCTACCCTGTCGAAAGGAACTTTGATGGATTTTAACAGTAAAGGCGGTGATATGAAGGTTGATAGGGAGTATGATGCTGTGTTGGTTCCGTCTTGTGGTGATGATGCTGTTTCTGAATCTGATGAGTTGGATTGGTCTATTGGCTGGTTGGAGTCTTTTAGCCCTGAGTTCCAGAGCGATGATGATAATGATAGCAGTTATGCTGTTTTGGTTCCTTCTTACAGACCTGGTTGTATTGATGGGAGCAAAGGTTTGAAAACCATGCCTGGTAATGGAATTAGGGGAGGCTCCTGTGATTACACTGCTGGTAAGTTGCCTCCAAGATACGATTTTTGTTTAGTTCTGTTGGAATTATGGTATCAAAACCTTCGGTTCCTTGGCAATTAGCGTTGTTCCCATAGCGTGACAAGTTTCTCTTTGATTGCACTGCTGGTAATTACCCTAGCATTTGTCCCGCCATTTGTCGAGTTTTTTGTGTTGTTTACTTTAAATATGCAGTTAGCATCAGCTGTTTAGTTACAATATTGTTGCGAGATTTTCATGAGCTGATAGAAAACACACGATTTTCACCGAATTAACTGTCAGAGCCAATTAGAGTAGTTTTATTAAAGCACTTAGGCGTTGGAGAAACTTTCCTCACGTACCAGTACCACCTATTGCATCTCCACTCTCAAATTCAGCTCCCATTACTTATAAAATTCTCTGAACGTGTATTCTTCTGGTGTCTTTGGTTCTGCTTCTATATTCTAACGTCAGCTTTGGAGGAAGCTTTTATTGGTGCCATCTATTCGATGTAAGCATTTTAACTTCTGAAATATATTGTTTCATGTTGTCATGCAGAGGGTAAGAAGTATATGGAGCAATGGCTTTCTTCTCTTCAGGGTCGTTAAAGGACAAGAACGGAGGGAGGTGGGCCACTGCAATTTAGTCTTCCCGCCTGTTATCCACAGAGAACCTATTTAGCTATGGTTGGTGTATGTAAGACAAGAAAAAATGGGGAAAATGAAGAAAAAGAGTAAATTTGTAATAAGGAATCACAAGTGCCTCAAACCATTGGTGAATGAGCTAAGGAACATCATAGCAGCCGAGCATGAACCTATCAGTTTCTTTGCAGTCTTGACAGGATTTCGTGTGATGGCACCTTAGCGAAAGATTTCTTCCTCTAGTGCTGCATCTGGTCTTTTGAACTTTGTCACAATCTACCACATATATCATCTAAATTCTTTCCATGGAAAGCTAATATAGTTAAATAGCTAGCCAGTGTTGTTACTGGATGCTTATCTTCAAAGTTGTAAGTGCTTCAAACTTTTCTATTGTTACTGCTGGTCCTTAAAGGTGTGGTACTCTGCCGGATGCTTGTTGATAATCTCTCAAATAAGACTTGAATACGTGAACAAAAAGGAACAGGATCTGATGCACAAGTTTTGCTTAGAAAGCAATAAAAATTTGCCATCAATCAGCAATGGTTTGCCTACAAAGCAAAATATGTACCACCAGACAAATAATTTTTCCTCAAAAACTCAACAAGAATTGTACTCTTTAAATTGTTATCTGATATACTGCTACCAAATAGAATGAGGCTGAATACTGATTTTTTGATTATGCATTATCAGATGGGTAAACATCAGAATCCAAACGAGCAATTGTTGTCAACTTGTAACACATCTGCGAGCATGAATTGATCAAGGTGGAAAACAGTTGTAGAAAATGTAGGTGAATTTATGGTGAATAGTGATCATGGGCTTCTTGTCATGCTATGCTAGCTTGTTGGTTGTCGCAACTGTCAGTTTTCTTGCCCATAAGACTCAGCTACACTTGACAAACCCTGTAGGGATTATCCCTGAACCTATTAAGACAGATTTACACTTATAAAAAACTTGTTTGGAAATTTAATAATAGGGGAGTGCAGATAAAGGATTTGCACGAGGTGCTGTGATCCCCAGGGTAAGAAGACTTGATCAGATCAGTAAACACATGGACATTTTTCTTAGCAGACCAACATATAATGCACCATAAGTACTGCCATAATTTATGTTGGAAATTTAATTCAATATTGGATATGTCCTTTGAAACACAAACACAATCATTCTGCCGCATATAATTGATTATCAATAAAACAGAGGTTTAACTTAGCAAAAACCTCCAGCTTCTCTCTTACAGTTCATCCGTACGAGTTTCAGATCTGGGCTGGGGAGGACGACCTCCTCGGAGGTGGCTGTTCCTCCTCCGCCCCCGTTTCCTTTTCCGCTTCATTTCGCTTTCCTTTCGGTTTTTCCTTTTCTGTAAGCTCCGGCGGGAGGCTAGCTTCCGTCCGATTTTCCTTTCGGTTTTCCCTTTACTCTAGGTTGTTCCTAGCTTTCCTCCCCTTCGGTTTTTCAAGCCGTTGGTGGTTTTCCTGCCGGCGTTTGCTCGGAGCTTTATCTGGGATTGGATGTTTAATATGGAGGAGGAAAGCATCGATTTCTGGAGGAGGCATGTCGGTGTGGTGGGGACGGTCAGCAGCCACCGATCTGGACGAGCTGCAAAAACGATGAGGAGATGTGGAGCGGAGAGCGGCAGGGTTTTTGGCTGGTTTCTCATTCAGTGTCCCAACGGCCATACATTATGCTCAAGCTGCAAGGTCAAAGTTCATAACTGTTGTCCAACTTGTTACAACTCTTGCTTCACATCTGAATGATGATCACAAGGTGGACATGCATCCTGGTTGTAGCTTCAACCACATATATGTCAAGTCTAATCCTCAAGAAGTTGAAGATGCGACTTGGATGCTGAGAACGGGTGGCGGCGCGGCAGGGTTTGGTTGGGAGGCTGCTAGGGTTTTTTGTGGGCCTATCTTCAAAGTGGTGTCTGTTTCTTCTTGCTGTTTACTTCTCTTGAGATGAGCTTGACATTATGTTTGCTCTCTCGGTGGTTGGTACCTTTTAGGTCCGTGCTTCAGTTGCTTATGTACTCGATATGAACAATCGATGTGTAACCTCGATGTATCTTGTGCTAGTTGTAATTCCACCATCAAAAAAAAATAAAAAAAAAATAAAACAGAGGTTTTAGCCTAGCTAGTGGGAGTTGCAGAGGCTAACTAGATGATGTATATGTTGAGCATGATGCTTTAAAGAGAGAGAGATGGGTTCAAAACTTAGTAGCTATAGCTTAGCCAGGGTTAGCATCATGCACGAAGCTTGTTGCATATAGTTTCACTAAAGTTTGAGTTTCAAAGAGAATTATGTACATAGGATCGGTCCAAAATTCATGCCTTTTGCAATTTTGTCTTTTAGTGTACGTTTTTTGTCTTTTAGCGTTTGCACAAATGCATATTCAAATGTGCATATAATTAAGTAAAAAATGCAAATAGTTAAAAAGTCAATCTGCACAAATGCACAGGATCGTAAAGGAACCGGACTCTATGTACATATATTATGTGGTACTCGAATAAACACTCGAGGGGATGATGCATGCATGCACAGATGCCTAAACAGGATTCAGTACGTACAAAGATCAGCTCAGGTAGATACGTGGTAAGACAGACAACATCAGTCTCAAAGAACAAAACAAGGTAAGAACACAATGTGCTACGAGCATATATATATGTACTACCTGAAAGTTCAACAAATATAAACCCCCACGAACATGGAAGATGGAACATGCATATACGTACACTTGGTATGATTAATATGGTATATAATTAATTTGAGATCTCTACCTCTCTGGACATCGATCAACTAGGGCAAACCTCCATCGTACTGCTGCATATTACTCCATGCCTGAATCCCAGTATTCCAGTTATGATTCTGATTTGCATTATCGTCTACTGTCTGGTTGTTCATCATGTTGTTATCATCGTTGTTGTTGCTGTTTGTGCCATTTGAGTAAGGATTGACATCGAAGAACCACTCAGTTGCACTACCAACATTCTCACCTTGTCTTGACTTCCTAGGAGCATCATGATCTTCTATTCTTGATTCCGTTGTGGAAAATGGATCAGCTAATTCCTTTTCAGTTTCAAGATTTTGAAACAATATTGGCTGTAGTTGAAACTTGGGCATTTGGCTCTGTGGCTGCTGCTGATGGTGATCAACAACTGATTGGTGCTCCCCCACTTGATCCATATCTCGCTTGTCTGATCGGTCTCCACCTGAGAAGAGAACTGCTAGTCTCTGTTGTTGCAACCTCCAGTGAAGCTCTTGGTTTATTGAGCTTAAAGACTCGATAGAAGATGCTAAGTTGCTATGAACAATCATGGAGTTGTTGTTGCTGGTGCCTATTTGTAAAGTTTCATGTTCTCTTCCACTGCCATTTTGTGGAGGCCGCAGATAATCGAACCCCATCAAAGTTGGAACTGCACCGGTACCGGAGTTAAGTTGTGACGTGTCATGATGATGCTCATACAAGGTAAAGTTGGAATCAGTCCCAGGAAAGATGGAAGAGTTAGCTGAAGGCGGTGGGTTGATGGAGCCAAGTTGAAAATCCATGGCAGGGGTGAGAAATCCTTGGAAAAAGTTGAGCCCGCCACCAGTTGACCCCATAATCTCACAAGAAGAGGAATCTCTGGAGTTTAATATTCCAGTCAGTCTCTGCTTCATTTTCTTGTTCTTTCTACATCCACCACCAATTGGGACGTTGCGTAACGCTCCCCCTTTGGTCCAGTACCGCCGGCACGTCTTGCAGAAATGACGCGGCTGCGAGAGGCTGTAGTTGTTGTAGTAGCAGAATTTGGTGTTGGGTGAGTCGCATCTGGGGCACTTGACATGGTGGTCTGGTGGTGGAGGTTTGAGTTTTCTATCTTGACCATCTTTAGGCATCGATTGATTGACTTTGGCGGGGGTCTGATCTGGTGACATGATGCTGATACAGCAAGAAGAAAAATAGAGCTTTTTAACAAGTACTTGTAGTGAGACTATATATAATGGGACGTAGATATTGTATACATCCAGTTTATATGAAGAAGAAGACAGCAAAGTGGACTAGGGCTAGGTTTTTTTTCATGTGGCTTATTTTTATTTGAGATTGAGAATTAAATGAAGTTTGCACATCGGAGTTGCCTTTGGAAGAGGTAAAGATTTGGTGTGATGGTGGAGAAGCTGGTTATGATGGGTTGGACTTGGGAGAGGGTTCATGTGACATTCATCATGGGATGTGGGAGAGTAAGGGTAGTCTGGTAATAATAATGATAATTCATGTCATAAAAATTGGTTGCATAATTTTATTAAAACCTAATAGTCACAAGATTTAATATGAAGTGATATACAACGACCAATTCGCTGCTAATAATTTTTTACATTATTGTCGACAAACTGGTAACAAAGATGCCTGCATAGAGCTTATTTAATTTATTGATATCATTTACTCATGTACATAGATAGATATTTAGAGAACTGATCAGTGTGGCAGGCAGATGCAACTTCATGAAACCTGAAAGTGATGGTTGCTGTGTCTAGTACGCCGTAGTACGTATGGAGTAGTATGGATCGAATCTTAGAGGCAGAAGGGTATACACCTAGACCAAGTGTTGTAGACTTCATAGATGACATATCTGGTCTTAGATTTGGAAGGAGAACCAAGGCTACAGTAATATGTCGTGCCTGCAACTTTGGAGACACTGCAGCGAGCAGCTCTTTGTCTGCTTTGCTCATATATGGGTTAGTGCCCGTCATGTATAATTAGGGTTTCTGTTGGTCTTCAATTTATTTAGTTTGGCACTTCACATAAAGGTCTTTGATTTGAACACCTAAGTAAATTCTTACTTCATCTCATTTCATTGCCTTAGAGATATCAAAAAAACTTACCATTTATGTTTAATGCAAGAGGACACACCCGTGTATTCACTAAGAAGTGGCATCATAATTAACAACAGTTTAGCGAAATCCATCTTTTCCAAAAAGGTTTATTGAAAGTGTTGGGAGAAGAATTTTCTCTCAACGTCTTGATACCTCTTCTTTTGGTATATAAATAGGTCCTTTTGCTGCCACTTTATTGAAGCAATCCTAATTCTCTATGTTCAACAATAAAAGTTTAAAAGATCATTCTTTGGGTTAGCGAAAACCTTTCCAAAAGCTAGCTCAAATTAATATTTCAAAGATGAAATTGAACACATGCACCTAACTTCCATCGTTAC
Source organism: Sedum album (assembly GCA_006409495.1). Classification (NCBI taxonomy): domain Eukaryota; kingdom Viridiplantae; phylum Streptophyta; class Magnoliopsida; order Saxifragales; family Crassulaceae; genus Sedum; species Sedum album. Next base: position 28,470 of record QZGG01001171.1, read on the forward strand.
ATTATACGTACGTTCCCTCTGTTACATATTATACGAGATCGATGAAAGCCATAAAATAAGCACAGAACGCTCATGTCACTTACAAAAAAGATACACATCAAGCTGGTTTATGTTGTTGGATTTTAGGGAGAGATGGAGATCAGAAACTCGTGATACATGCCGAGGGACTAGTTAGGAGTTGAAGCTGTCTGGATTCTCGTGACCTTCCTTCTCCTCCAACACCAAAAAATGTTCACCAAATTTTCACAGTTCCTCAAATGCCAAATCAATTGAAGTATCTCTATCACAGTTACACAGCAGGGACATGTGTACATTGATAAAGCTTTGTCCATAATACATTTGTTAATCAATCGCAACTCAGTCTGTTAGTTCCGTCTGTTATACACAAAAAACAAGCTTCATTTCGATCATCTCTGTCTATTTTTCCTTTGCAGTCCCCAGGACAAGATAGTGACAAGACACATGGTCTCTTATGATGAGAGTGGCATCACATACATTTTCAACTAATTGTAGAAAAATATTTTCATTTTCTTTAACATATTTGGTATCAGATACAGTAAACTTGTACTCCCTCCGTCCCACCGAATGTTTCTCTTTTTGCCATTTTAGGTGTCCCACCGAATGCTTCCTATTTCCTTTTTTGGCAAAAAATAAATATTAAAATATAACACTCTAATTACATTTACAAGTTAAACATAATTAATTATATTAACTAATTAATTATTATAATTGAATTAAACCAACTACCAAAATTGAAAAATCACCCCCAATAACCCTAGATATTGATTTCAAAATTTTGGTCTCAAAATTTTGGTGGGAAAGTTTACTTTTGGAAAATTAATTTTGGTCTCAAAATTTTGGTGGGAAAATTTAGTCTTAATCAGATTTTCATTAGAATTTTTTATTCCTTAAATATTGGTTTCTTATTTTACATTGAAAATGCCAAATAGGAAGCATTCGGCGGGACGGAGGGAGTACATGTTTGTATCTCAGTTGTACGATTGCATAAGTAAATAATAAAGATAGTACCAGCTGAACCAACAAGTTTTCAAGGCTTCCAGAGTTCTTGTGTCGTAATAGTATGAGACAAAACCTAAACATATTTTCCAAGCAGCAGGCTGGAATAGCTCAGTTGGTTAGAGCGTGTGGCTGTTAACCACAAGGTCGGAGGTTCGACCCCTCCTTCTAGCGTGCGTTTTGATCATTCTATTTAGTTATCAAACGCAATTTTTTTCCACCGTTTTACATTTTCTCAATGCAAAAAGGTTTTTTTCGTTTTAAAGATAATGTTAAAATATGAAACTTCTCGTATGCATCGCTTGTTACCGATTTAAATATATCTTCCTTTTTTTGTAGATTTTATATTTATTTTTTCTTTGATCAACACAAAACGATAATCGCTTCTGCTTCCTTATTTTTCTTCATCGACACTCCAGTCCAGATCGACTTCATCCATCGCTCAATCGCCGACAATGACATCATCCGAAGACAACCTTTCCGACAATCCATTGCTCAATGACTTCGACTTTCCTCCTTTCGATGTCGTCGAGCCTAAGCACGTCCGTCCAGGAATCACCGCCCTCCTCACCGCTTTGGTTCGACTTCGCAATTCAAATTTGTTTCGTTGTTTCTTTTTTTTTGGATTTCGTTTTGATTGATTTTGGTTGTGGTTTTAGCATAAGGATTTGGATGAACTGGAGAAGACGGTGGAGCCTACGTGGCCTAAGTTAGTTGAGCCGCTCGAGAAGATAATTGACCGGCTTAATGTGGTTTGGGGGATTGTTAATCATCTCAAGTCTGTTAAAGACTCTGCTGAGTTACGTACTGCCATTGAAGAAGTCCAAGTATGATTTTGTTTGTACTGTTTTTGGATGTGATGTTTTAGTGTGCTAACTGCTAACTGCTAAGTGCTGAGCAATGTGTTTTATGATATTGTAGCCCGATAAAGTTAAGTTTCAGCTGAGGTTGGGGCAGAGTAAGCCAATTTACAATGCTTTTAAAGCTATTAAGGAGTCTTCTGATTGGCCAACCCTCAGTGAGGCTCGTAAACGAATTGTTGATGGTAAGTAGTAACCATTGTGTTCTTTATGATGCTAGTATTCTTGTTTTCTCTTTGTCCTTAAAGTTACTTCTTAGCAATTCAGATACATTTCTATTTTTCTTCCATACATCACAAACTGGAAACCAACAATTTTATGGTGTTAGTATTCATTCGTCCGGGCAGTTGGCTATGAACTGTTAGCATCCACTAATGAGATGAGGCAACTTCATGAAGCGGTTGTAGTTTTTCCATAATTCGTAGTATAAATTTTTTACTTGCTGACGTTTTGTACTCGTGCTTTTGCAGCTCAGTTGAAAGAAGCAATTCTTAATGGGGTTTCCCTTGAAGATGATAAAAGGGAGCACTTTAACAAAATTGAGCAGGTTTGTTTGTTACACTGTTTATGACCTTGAGAGATTATTGTTTACAATTAATAAATCTCCAAGTTATTTTACAATTGTTTATCAGTTGGCTAATAGGTGGATTCATCTTTGCTATTTTCATACAGGAGTTGGAAAAACTCTCACACAAGTTTGAGGAGAACGTCTTAGATAGCACAAAGAAGTTTGAAAAATTGATAACTGATAAAAAAGAGATCGAGGGTTTGCCCCCAAGTGCCCTTGGATTGGCTGCACAGACAGCTGTATCAAAAGTGTGTTGATGATGTGAAATTGTTCTCATTGTATTCAGAATCTCATGCATCGTTGTGTCCCTAACTCCTTGATTATTTTTGATGATATCTTTACAGGGGCATGCTGATGCTGACGCTGAAAAAGGGCCATGGCTTATAACCTTAGATGCTCCAAGTTACCTTCCGGTTATGCAACATGCAAAAAATCGTTCGCTGCGGAAAGAAGTATACTTGGCCTACATAACCAGAGCCTCGAGTGGTGATATTGATAATACTCCTCTAATTGAGCAGATATTGAAGCTTAAGTTGGAAAAGGCGAAACTACTTGGCTACAACAATTATGCTGAGGTATGAGCAAATTGAGCTGAAAGATATTGTTTACCTGGTACAATTAACACTGATAAACATATTATATCAGGTCAGTTTGGCCACAAAAATGGCCACTCTTGAAAAGGCAGAAGAGCTTCTTGAAGAGCTTCGTGTTCCTTCCTGGAAAGCTGCAGTTCAAGGTTTTGTCGTGCATATCATTCAGTTTTGTTACGTAGAACATGCAATCTCTTTAGAATGACAATGCCATATTATGATATCTCTCTCTATCTTTCCACATTGAAACATATGATTAATACTATGTTCCCGCGTACTGTTTCCATACGAATATTCAGTCTGTTTTGGCTCTCTGTTTATTTCCTATTTTGTGTGTAACTTTTCTATGTTCTGCCGTCGTTGCTATCTCATCAATCACATAGTGTCATAATTTCAAGAACAAACATTTTTGTCTAATATGAAGCTCGTTTGTGTGAGCTGAACTTGACTACTTCCTTCTGATGATTGGTGTATGCACAGATATAGAAGACCTTAAAGCTTTCTCCAAAAGTCAAGGTGCTGATGAAGCTGATGACTTGACCCATTGGGATTTAACATTTTGGAGTGAGAGACTTCGTGAGTCGAAATATGAAATAAATGAGGTTCGGCTTAATAATGTGTTGCCCTAGTACTTTTACATTGAATACTTCGTATAATATTGATATCAAAGATCAGTTTTCAAATTTTCGATTCCTTTTAGAGGGATCGTTAAATCGATGTTTCAAACTGTTAATGTTTGAGTTAATGGTTAGTTTCAAAGGCAGCCATTTTGAATTTATGATATTTCGATTTAACAGGAGGACCTGCGCCCATATTTTTCCTTGCCGAAAGTTATGGACGGTCTTTTTTCCTTGGCAAAGATGCTATTTGGAATTGATGTTGTGGCTGCTGATGGCCTTGCTCCAGTAATATATTTGATCCAGTGCTTTTACATTTGATGTGATTTTTGTTGTTGTTCTAAGCGCTTTCTTTTGTACTAAGGTCTGGAACAAGGATGTTAAATTTTACCAAGTCAAAGACTCTTCAGGTTCCCCTGTTGCATACTTTTACTTTGATCCTTACTCCCGTCCGTCTGAAAAGCGAGGAGGTGCTTGGATGGATGAAGTTGTTTCCCGAAGCCGTGTTATGTCTCGTGATGGAATTTCTCCTAGGTTGCCAATTGCTCATATGGTGTGCAATCAGACTCCTCCTGTGGGTGACAAACCAAGCCTCATGACATTTTACGAGGTAAACCAATGGCTCCTTACTAGAGAAGTGGAAGACTTGGACTTAAATCATGACACCATATTAAGCTACTAATATGTATATAATTAGTTTACTGCTACTTTAGTTGACCATGTCTCTGTTGTTTTTTGCCGGCTGTTTGTTTCCTTATATTAGTGTTTTATGTTGTGTGAATTTATTTATATGTTAATCAATTTCTTACTACAGGTAGAAACTGTATTCCACGAGTTCGGTCATGCACTTCAGCATATGTTAACTAAGCAGGATGAGGGACTTGTTGCTGGCATTAGAAACATAGAGTGGGATGCTGTTGAATTACCATCTCAGTTTATGGAAAACTGGTGTTACCATCGGTAAGAAATCTGCAAAAGAGTAATAATGCAGAGAGCACAAATACGAATTATATAATATGACATATTTTCTGCTTTTAGGTGGATTGTTTATAGTTTTGTTGTCTTTTTAATGATTTTCATTACTATGTTACAACATATATTTGACTATGTTTTCTGTTTATTGCACATGTATACATGTGTATGCATTTCCTTATTTCACTATTTAAATAACGCTTGTGAATGAAATGTGAATCATCAGTCAGAGGCCTCTACCTTCTTCTTATAGGCTTGTATTACTTGTCACGTGTAAGAGTCCATGTCTAATTGTCATATGGTTTCAGGAAAACACTAATGGGCATTGCTAAACATTATGAAACTGGGGAAAACCTTCCAGAAGATATATACTTGAAACTTCTTGCTGCGCGAACTTTCCGTGCTGGCTCTTTAAGTCTTCGTCAGGTATGTCCCCTTATCAAATTACTATCTTGAAGTACCCATTTGCGTTGCAAAAGTTTAAATTAAAGGTATAGCATATCTACAATGTAAGCTTTCTAACTCCCAACACTGTGCTCTGAGTGTTGCAATAGGGTCTTGATTATTTTCGCTGACGTTCTCAAGTTTTTTTAGGTTCAAAATTTAAATGAATTAAAATAGACAATAGACTTTTGTGCATGATCATCCTTGATATATATAAACACTGTATTTGGTTTACAGTTAAGATTTGCTACTGTGGACTTGGAACTGCATTCTAGATTCATCCCTGGTGGCTCGGACTATTTTTGATGTTGATAGAAGAATTTCTGAAAAGACGCAAGTTATCCCTCTTCTTCCAGAGGACAAGTTCCTTTGTAGTTTCAGCCATATTTTTGGAGGTTTGTTTTATTTGTAGCTTGCACTTTTTATAATTTTGACTCATCCATGTTTAGAAATTAAAATCATTCCTTGTTACTATTTTCAGGTGGATATTCAGCTGGATACTACAGCTATAAGGTACTGAAACTTCTTCCCCGTGACTTTTGAGGCTTTCTATAGTATGCTGAGTTCTGACGCTTTTGCTGTGGCATATTTGTATATGTCAGACTTGTAAATACCTCAACAATTACCTTGAATTCATTCCACTTTCATAGTTTATATTGGTTGTGTAATATCATTTCACATTACAGTGGGCAGAGGTTCTTTCAGCTGATGCGTTCTCTGCTTTTGAGGATGCTGGGCTGGATGACAGCAAGGTAGTGTTAATGACCATTTGAAAAATAAATTCCACTAGATGTATTATTCATAAGGTCATCTTCGTTAATAAGAAACATATTACTTTGTTACAGGCTGTTGAAGAAACTGGTCATAGGTTCAGAGAAACAATTCTAGCCCTTGGAGGAGGAAAAGCTCCACTAGAGGTGCTGAACTGACATATACTTACTGCTTGTTAAAATTTAACGCAAACTAGAAACTACCACTCACGTGAATCTTTTTTACATTGATGTTGCTGCTTGTTAAAATTTAACGCAAACTAGAAACTACCACTCACGTGAATCTTTTTTACAATGATGTTTGCTTGTATCTATAGAATATACTCATGCTTATCTGTTTAACCAGGTGTTTGTGGAATTTAGAGGACGCGAGCCTTCCCCTGAACCTCTCCTCCGACACAATGGCCTGTTACAAATGTCAGTTTCTGCTTAAATTCCAAACCGTGTTAGTTTCAGTTGGTCAGTGATGCTTATGTGAGGACTAGTCGCAATCTTGCATTACTTTTCTTTATAATTATTGGATTCGTGAACACCATCTAAGTTTTAATACTCGAAACTGTCAGTAAAAGCCGGTTGCTTAGTTTCAGCAAGTGTAAACTCACCCATCCCTCCTCACCTGAAAACTAGCGTGGTCCCATCGTACAATTTACCTGCGGAAAACAAGTACAGTCATTGCTAGTAATAAAGAGTATTGCTAGATGCACCAAACTCTCGTCAAAATGCCCTTGAAAATTAATTTACTCTTTTATCCACGATTATTATAATTCTATTTTTACAAAAGTGGGGGCATTTCGGTCTTCTGTTGCGCATCTGGGATTTCCCGTATTAAATGATGCTTCCGTTGGTTTATCATAGTTGATAATTGATGTATGGAAGTGGTAATTTCAATTCTACACGATTTAAAAAACACTGTAAATTGTTTCTTAAAAGAAAAGTGTACGAACTTGGTATTTGTATTTTGTAGTTGTAGGAGTACCTCGGAATGGCGGGGCGTTGTCGTACACTTGTACAGTTGTACTCCACTTTCCGCTAGATATTTTAATATCCATATTTATAAGGACTCGGTTAACCGACGACTTTCCAACCCACCCAATCCCAAACTGCGATCATCACATCTTCGTTGACCATCGAATCGTAAATTTCTTGATTTGATCGATATCGGTTTTTGACTGGAATTTGTATTCTTGAGTTGAGGAACTTTTTTTGAAGGTTGAGGAATGGAGGAGCAGAAGCTGGAGTGGATCGAGGCCCAGAGGATCGCGATCAGCGAAGACCTAGTTGCTGCTGCCAAGCGTCAACTTAGGTTTCTTGCTGCTGTCGATCGAAGCCGTTGGCTGTACGAGGATGGTCCTGCACTTCACAAGGCTATTTTTAGGTGAAGCTTTGACCTTTTTCAATCAATCTTTGAACTATTCCGATATCAATTTTAATCGCATTCCGTTCGATAGTTTAGAAATTGAGATGGGTTAATATCTGATAGTAGTCAAGTATGTATTAGGATTCTTTGAGATATCTAGAACACATTTCATAGCTGATCGAGTTGGCCAAGTGGTTTTGATTTTGGCGGAATTTTAATTGAGTAATTAGATAGTTACATTAATGGTTTAGGTACAATGCTTATTGGCTTCCCCTACTGGCGAAGCATCATGAGATGCCGATAACAGAAGGGCCTTTAGTTGTTCCACTAGACTGCGAGTGGATATGGCATTGTCACAGGCTAAACCCGGTATTCATTTCTTGTTATTTTTAATGATGGTTCAGTATTCAGCTAGTTTCATATTTAGATTGGTTAATGGTTTTTTGAATTCTGTAATGTCATCAGATACGCTACAAGATGGACTGCATGAAACTCCAAAGAAGGATTCTAGATAACTCTAAGGTTGTCTCTAGTACTGATGGAACTTCAAAGACTGAGACTGAAAGAGTATGGAAGAGACTCTTTCCTGAAGAGCCGTATGAATTAGATTTCACCACAACAGAAGTCGTGTTGAGAGACTCAAAAAGTGATAACTTTACTGATTATGACCTTATTGCGGCTGTCCAGAGGCAGAGTCCTTTCTTTTACCAGGTTGCCGTCAATACCTATTGATCATGATTGCAATTACTTGCATCAATTATTGTTGTCAATTGTATTTTGATTGGTAAAGAGACATAATCCGTGCTTGATATAATTTGCAGGTATCCAGGCCGTATGTGAACACTGATGTATTCCTTAAAGGAGCTTTGGAGAGGTACAAAGGGTTTCTACATTTGATAAGGAGAAACAGGGAGAGGTCTATAAGGCGTTTTTGTGTGCCAACTTATGACATTGATCTTATCTGGCACACGCACCAACTACATCCTGTATCTTATTGTAAAGACATGGTTGAATTGCTTGGCAAGATATTGGAGCATGACGACATGGATGCTGATAGGTCTAAAGGAACAAAATTGGACGTTGGGTTTTCAGGCACTACAAAGCAATGGGAGGAATCATTTGGTACCAGGTATTGGAGGGCTGGAGCAATGTATAGAGGCAGTTCCCCGGCTCCTGTTACAAAAACTCCATACCCATTTATAAACTCGGGCAAAAAAATGGTCTCAATGGATGAGGCTCACAAGATTATTCAGCTTCCCGACCTGAAATTTGTGGAGGTAACTACAGGATCAAACTTTACCTTGCAGTACAATTTTCTTCCTTATTTTTAAAAATTAAATCAATAGCCCCGAGTACTTTTACATTTTGATCAAAATGCTAGGTTTGGTGTGTATTGTGCTTTATTCCACTAGTAATAAGTCTGTCTCAATATGTTGTATGGAACTTTTCAGGTTCTAGTGGAGATAGTGGATGTAATGAACCTTCCAGAGGGGATCAAAGGAAGCCCTTTTGTTGTATGTAGCAAAAAAAGTCCTGATGCATTTTTCGCAGCAAAACGGAATCTAAGCATTTCGTCACAGACTGGCAAAAAATATGTTGCGACCTTACGGTGTGAACCTAATGGAGAATGCAATTTGAACTCATGCACCAGAAGCACTCTCACTTGCCGTTAACAAAGCAGTTTAGGCCATTTGGTTCCATTTCATTTTCTTTGAGTGAATTTCTTGGCAATGACTCTGCACTAGCAGTCGAGAAATGGTTTGAGTTGGTGCCTAATTCTACCAACGACAGCTTGAAGCCTGTGAGTTTAAGAATCGCACTTTCATGTACTCTTCCAGTCTCGGCGCCATACTTGCTTCAAATAATGCATCCGCGCTCTTTCCTACAAAAATCTTGCTTCTTTGCAAAGCCAGGAAAGGTAAAACAATCTAAGAACTGGACTCCCATCACAGACGAGGCTGGTGATGAAATTTTAAGCCTACAAATGAGGTACATCCACATTTATCAGTGTGTTGGTTGAGACAAGTTATCTCAGTAATCATATATAAAGTTGAATAGCAAGTTTGTAAGTGATATGGACTGATATATACTTAAAAGATTTTGTAGCCCTGCAAGTATGCAGTATTCGCACACTAATAGTCATTCTTAATAGTGATGTTTTAACCATGACACACTAATAGTTTTCATTCTTAATAGTGATGTTTTAACCATGACATCTGTGATCCATGCAATGTCCAGGGATTCAACGAATGGAAAAGTCGGTGATTACACTGTCATAAAGGAAGTCATTTGCCAGAAAGAGTCGGGTGAAGTTCAGTGTCTTGCAACACAGGTTGGGAGCACCTGGGCATCCACTGATCGTCATTGGTCCATCAAGAAATCCAGTGACAGTGCATATCTTTTTGATTTAGTTGGGACTAGAGTGGTAAGACAACGAGTGACATCTACTGTCTTCTCCTAGTAACATATTAACCTTATTCATCGAGTATACTCCGTAAGCCTTATGTGGTCTTTCATCTGAGAAACAAGCTTGTATCTGTTTGAATATGTAGGTTGCTTATAAACAATTTTTTACAGGTAAGGCTGTATTCTGGTAGGAAACTGGAATTTGAGCCCAATCACTGTGGTAAGAAGAGAAGCGAGCTTGACTTCATTACAGCTGTAGAATTTTCTTCTGAGAACCCATACGGAACTGCAGTTGCTTTGCTCGAGTTAAAATCTGGCATCATCACTGTAAGCATTTGTAGAACTCACATACTATCTTAACACATTTCACTTTATTCTATAATCTAATTTTAACATAAGCTGCCGTGGATAGGTTAAGGAAGAGTGGTTTCTGGTGCCTGGAATAACTGTGGGCTTTATTGTGATTGAAATGGTGAAGAAGGAAGGATTCAATGGTTTATCTGTCGGAGGAGGAAATGATATCGAGACAATCTCTGATGTTCCTCATGATATTGATGAGCTGTGTCTGCTGGAGAAAGGTGATCAACTGAATGCCTGTAATGACAGTGCTGAGCTGAACCTGGATCTTACTGTGGGGGAGTCAGTGGTGCCAAATAAAGAGATTGTGAACAGCGGTGGGTGTGGAGGGTGTGGAGCTGGTTGTGGTGGAGGTTGTGGAAGCATGGTCAATAGTGGCGGCTGTGGTGGTGGGTGTGGTGGCGGCTGTGGAGGTTGCGGAAGCATGGTCAATAGCGGCGGATGTGGTGGTGGGTGTGGAGGTGGTTGTGGAGGTTGTGGAAGCATGGTCAATAGCGGCGGTTGTGGTGGCTGTGGTGGTGGCTGTGGAGGATGTGGAGATGGACTTGGAGGAAACAAGGCGACTACGGATGGCCATGCAACCTTATGCGGAGGCTCTGGTGGTTGCGGCGGATGTGGTGGTCGAAGTCTCGACAACACAGAAAAGAGCGTTGGCAGCTGCGGAGGGTGTGGTGGCTGTGGAGGTGCTTGTGGAGTCAACTCAACTCGCCTGACCAGCCCCAGTACACCATGCAAACAGGAAGTGTCACAGCAAGTGGCTGTAAATGCCCATTGATAAGGAGGCGGCCCCAACTTCTCAATATCAATTTCACATTGCTTCTACAACATGTTTCTCTGCGTACATAAATAAACCAGCAGAGCCAAAAGTGATCCCTGCCTGCATGCTATGGTTGCTAATTTTCTGTTTATCCCATAAATAAATTCTGCTTGCATTTGGATTGTAATGCTTAATACAAATGCTTTCAATTCATTTCACTCCCGTCTTAAACACTGTGGTTTGCTTGAGGAATATTTGTGAATGAAACTCAGAACATTCAGGTTGTTTCACATATTTGTTTCATTTATATAAATCAGAACAATATACGATTTCCCACTTTCATCATTTCAAGTAACTTTTTGATTCATAACTTCATCAGCATGTCAACTTGATTTGAAATGCAAAAAAACAAACGTAAAAAGCAATGAGCTGGCCACTACAACAGATTATTCCTGATTCGTCAATTTATTACCATTAAATTATGATATCTAATCATTCATTACGTTAGAACCTCTTTCAAAAGCTTCCAAAAGCACTTGTACTGAAAACAAACCAAATATCGACACATATGATGAACATTTATTGTCCCTTAATCCCATTTGACAAATACAAAAACACCAAAGAATCTCGACATACATATCAACATTAATCTGTCTTAATTCTTGCTTGTACATTTAAACAAATTAATCTCTTAACAATGCAAACAGAGATTTCCATATATAATTACTCTTTATCCTTGAATCCACGGTACGTAGCACTAAGTACAACATGTTCAAATGCATCAAACTCCCTGCCAAGCTCGATGATAACCACTTAGAGCATATACACCGATGCATTTTCTAGCACCTCCTCATTTAGCACCTCCTCTCATTTTTGAAAAACAAAGCACAAAATTGAGAGGAGGTGCTACCATAAGTGCTACCCTAGCATTTGTGGTAGCACCTCCTCTCAATTTTGTGGTTTGTTTTTCAAAAATGAGAGGATGTGCTAAATGAGGAGGTGCTAGAAAATGCACCGGTGTACATGCTCTAAGCATTCCACTATGTATCTCACCAAAATTACTGGTTGCCTATTGCTGCATGCTACGGTCCGTACGGTGTGCGGAAGATCTTTAGGTTCCTACACTCTTTTTCGCTTTAAGTGTGATATTTTAGAGACAAAACCAGCTTGGCAAGCATTATGTGTTACTGTAGAAAGGAGATATGATGAAGAGATAAGGCATATAGATATAGTGATGGATACTTACCCTACAGTCTCCATCAAATACCTAAAACGGAAATAACGGCAACGCTCAGATGATCTCTTCTTTTTGTTTCCCTCAATCTTAATATCTTATAAAGTTTAAGACGGCATTTATTCGGCTAACGATGAATCAAATATATAGCCAGCCAGAAGTTAGGGAAATATATATAGCCTTCAAACTTATTTAGGGTTTATCAATTCAAGTGATCATTTTGTGTACAACGTTGATCTTAAATCAACAAAATCTTAATTAGGGAGCAAAAAACAGTAAAAAGGAGGTGTGCCTCATAAGTGAGTGGTGCTTGTCATGATAATCAGGTTGGGTCATACTGAGATAAAGATAAGATATGAAACAATTATAAATTAAGTCCCGGAGGTCCCAGCCATGTTTCTCAAATACGTGAAGAATTAATGGGTCACTGATCTTTTTGTAGATAGTAAGGGTTTTAACAAATGAAAATGGGGTACCATGACCTAACTAAAATCACATCATCTCTTATCTTTCTTTTTTATCGATAAATAGCTATTCGATTATGTCATTATCTCACATAAAACAATCAATTTATATGACGAAACACAATTAATAAAGACACTGGATAGAATAAATGGAGCGTGGAATATGTTTATTGATTGGGATTTATATGATGTCTCCAATTAGATTTGTTGTCTGTAAAAGAGTATCCAATGCCTAGCTAGGGCTCAACCTGATATCACAATTATTCTATTGGTGTAACCTAGCTTTCCATCTTTGGCTGCCAATGGTATTGAAAAAACCAACTGGTAATTGAAAAGCCATTAAATACTAGGCAACTACTCTCTAGCTCATATAAGATTGAACCTGTAACATTTTGAATTTTTGATTGTTAGTAATTCTTTTTTTCAACCTTACACGCCTTGATAACTTGAATGATCACCCAAGACAGGAAAAACGTAGGAAACAAATATACATAGAATTAACGTATTATAACTAGAATGTTCTGGAGTTTCGTGCAACGGACGGTTTCTGTACCAAATTCGACGGAAAATGTGACTGTACCAATCCGTAAAAAACCAGTCTGTGGTTGCCACGGAAGTAATGATCATGTTTTATATTCACAACAATATATCTCTTACTACCTTTTAATTTACAGTAAAGTAATGAAGATTTCATGCATTAAAAATATACACAACAACTCCACAATTCTCTAGATAACTTAATTAATTTCCTGATACGATGGAAATGAGATCTGCTGGGACTTTGATGAGTTTTGGCCTTGTCTTGCTTCCCTAACCGCCGGCAGTCGTGGAGGCTGGCAAGGACACGGCATCGCAATGAATTTTGGAACTTTATCTCCGGGCATCACTACTGTAAAACTCTGTTCCTTCTGTTCAGGTTGTTTACTCTGCAAGATTATTTCATAAATTAGTTTTCTTGATTTTGATGATAAAGTATTAATTACTATGTGTTACATGATATTCCTGAAACTTTCATTTTTTTAGAGTAACATTTATTTACCTTTAGGGTATGCTTAATTTTAACTGAACCGGATTCCATATCGGCATCATCCTCATCTTCCCAATAAGACCTCCGTAGCGACCGAAGTTTCTCCCGGTGATAGCAGCAAGAGAAGACCCCACTCAAGCTAAATATGATAAGCAGCAAGAGTGCTGTGCCAAGAGGAAATCCTAAAGATGGCCGGGATGCATCCATGTGACTTGTGGGCGAGTAGTCCGGACTCTCCATTGTAACACTCTACAACTGATGCTTTCGGTCACCTCTCGATCTGCAGATAAATGATCTGCTGGTCTCATTAAACTCTGATATGATTCTTAAAAAAATAATGGAGTGGAGTTGGTAATATATGGATGATGTGCGAGTAGTGAGTACATCTCCACTATATATATAGATTAAGAATGAAGATGGAGCAGGCGTAAAGTGAAGTACAGCTAAATGTAAGGGCCATGTACGGAGGACTTTGTGACACATTTTCTATCAGTGGAGAATAGACTTGAGAATTCTTGCTAGTGTTTGATCACTAACGCACTTTTTAGGTATGAATATGCCTAAAACACTTAATTTATTGGTGGAACACTTACCTTTAAATCGCATGATAATTTGTTTAATATTCTCATTTGTTATTTTCGAAGAAAATCTGTTAGAAAAATCAGAGATTTACTTTGGAGACTCGAAGTTTTGAATATAGATCAAGCTATACTGCGGAGGCATATGCACTTGGTGCAAGTTGTACGATTCACTGGATGAAAATTTTGCTTCTTTTATGCGGATTGCTGAGTATATATGGAGGCATGACTCCAGTTTGATTGATGAGTTTATGAGGTCAGACACGCAACAAGTTGGTGGAATTTTTCTTGTTTGATCAAGTTGATGCGTACATATTCTCATTTGCATCCACTGAAACTGCTTCAAAGTTCAGACTGGTTTGTCTTTTGTTTGTTTGATAAAGATGGGGTATGCAATAGCTTCACAGGTAGTGGATGCCAACTTTGTAAGTTGCACAAGTTTTTTATAAGTTTAATCCGGTTTGAACACGGACATCTGAGAACGAATGACTGATCATTAGTCAACACAGATTGAAAGAAATGTTTTGATATATTAATAATTAAACTCGATATTCGTATCGCTCAAGTTGAAACGGCCCATTAACAATTATCTTAACTACAACAACTTCAGCCCAACAATATTTGGCCCAATTTGACCCAACATAGTTAAATTACGATGTAAGGAGTCGTGCAGAAACATCGCGAGGCTTCTTGAAGACCGTCTTCAATTAGACATGGATTCATCTAAACCCGACCCGGAGGTTTGTAATCGGATCCCGGCGCAAGTTAGTGACGAGCCTCGGTTTTCTCTGACCTTCCGTTTCAATCTTCTCTCCTTTATTGCTCAACATCCACCACAATTACGCTCATCGTCACGCCGTCGCCTCGCCTCTGATTTTCGTTTTTGCGATTTCGATTCCGCTGTTTTTTCCTCTACAGATCTAGCTCCGTTATCGCTGAATCGGTGTCTGACGATCGAGTTGTAACCAACCATTTACGGTGCTCTGATAAGATTTCGTGGCTATTCGAGTTTTGAAAAGGTATAAATATGAGATTTTTTTGATGATTTTTGTTCAATATGGGTTCGGATCTGTTGCTTATCTGCGTATTTCAAAGATATTGCACATTTTTTAACGATTTGTTGAAATTAATCTTGATTTTTTTTATTTGCTAAATTTGGGAATTAGGGTTTTTTGAGCGATTTTTATTGGGATTTGTTGGAATTGGATTGGATTTGTCTCGGGGTATATCTGGGATTTGATTTGGAATGTGATGGTAATTAGGTCAAAATTCTGGGCTTTTAATTGATTCAGTTGCAATTGATATTGTTTTTCAGACTTGGAAATAGGTTTTTGGGTGATTGTGTGATTGCATCCGAAAGAGTTGATCTTTGGTATGTTGTTATCTTGATTTTGATTTGGTATTAGGAGAGTGAAGACTGGATATCTCAATCAAAGTGGCCGAATATATCTTTATATGTTTTTATAATATTACTGCTTGAAGAAAGTTTTGGTTTGTATGTTAGAAAGATTAACCTGAATTTGAGAATGTTTTATATTATTATCCAGGTTACTTACCCCACTGTGATTGATAAACGCAATTAAGCCATCCAGAGTTGCGGTCAATCATGCGAGAATATGAAGTATGTGTTTTTAACACTCCCATTTTTTGTTCCGATTCTTCAAAATATTGTTCAGTTAAATAACATGTTTTGAATTCAGGACTATGAAGATTTAGATGAATATGAAGAAGATGGATATTATGACGAAGATGGAGATGCTGGTGAAGAGGAATACGAGCTGGAAGAGGAGCCTAAGCTTACCCAAGAGCAGTTGGAGTATCTTGAGTTGAGGAGGAAGCTAAAAGAGGCTTACAGGAAAAAATTGAAAAAAGAAACTGGCTCAACACCTTCTAAATCACTCGACAGAGGTAGAAAAGACAAGTGAGTCTCCTATTTAATTTTCTGGGCGAAAGAAATTTATTTCCTAGAAGGATGCACTTCCTTGTTAGCATGTTTGATTTTATTCTTTCTGTATCTGTAGTCTGTATAAGTGAACTGTAGTTGGAGTATTTAGCATATCATGAGTTCTAGAAGTGCAGAGTCCGGTATTTTTCTTGAATTCAAAGCTTCTTTGAAGTATTTTCTTCCAACTGATATTCTATTTGTTTAGTTACTCTGATATTTGTGTCCCGCGTCTTGCAGCTTTGGATCATTTTTTGGCCCTTCACAACCAGTCATAGCTCCAAGAGTGATTCAAGAAAGCAAATCTCTTTTGGAAAACCAGCATTTGGTATCTAGGATAATGAATCCTAGTCATAGTGTAAGCATTATAAATTTTGAATTTCCTACCTGATTATGCATTGACTTAAACTTCAGGCATGCATGTAATTTAATGCAATATTGGCGCAGTTTGAAGTCTGCTTAGTGCAACTAGTGTATAGTTTTTTGTAGTCTTATCATGTTTGGTTCTTCATATTTCTCCAGAACAAGAAGGTTTCCCATCAATCCTCTGCTGGAATAAGACCAAGGCCGGCGAATGTGCCTAAAGTTGATCCTGTATGTGCCTGTAGCTTTCATTTTTCCTCAGGCATTCGTCTGAATTGTAGCGTGAGTGTGCATGTAATTCATTTAATTCTGACTGATGCAGGTTAAAGTTAAAGTGCAAAAGTTGAAAGACACAAGAGATTACTCGTTCTTACTTTCTGATGATGCACAACCTCCGGCACCTAGAAAAGAGCCTCCAATTTTAAAAGTCTCTGCTCCAAATCCTAGTAAGTGATTTGCAAACCAAAAATTGACATTGTGTTTTTGGTATGCTCTCTTAGGGAAAAGAATTATAAAGACAAGTATTCTACTATACTTCACTTGTTGCTTGTAAGCAGACTTACAGAGTACTCGGATCCCTGAAAAAGGCAGACAACCGCTAAGCAATGGAAGCAGGCAAGTCTCCGGTAGCAGCAGACAGATCCTAGGTACCAGTAGACAGGTCAGCAGCTGGCCGAGATGAAAGGAAGCAAGTTTCATTGAATGGTAAACTGCAACAATCCAGACCTCGAGACCCTAAAGCTGATTCCAGCATCAGACATAATCCGAGTTCTTCTGGTCATAGTAAACATGTTAGCAATGGCAGACAAGGGCATGATCGGGCTGCAGATTCCAACAGACATATTCCTATTAGCAACAGGACTGGACTTGATAGACCAAATGGATTGAAAAATATCCCATCAAAAGTGAATAATGTTAGTGTGAAGAAGTCAGTTGGTGCACCTGTCACGAAGAGCTTTATGCCTGGGCAACAAAGACCAATCCCTCCCCCTAGGTCCAGTTTGCAGACAATGAAGCAACCTCTGCCACAGAGAAACATGCCTCAGGACCCCTACAAGGCCAAAATTATTGCGAAACAGTCAGCCACATCTATGAATCCTCAGGTTTTTTTCATTTCTGTTACTTTCAGTATTAATTTTATGAATTGTCGGGATATAATTGTGTTCATACTTTTTACAGACCAGCAGACCTACCAGCAAACCAATGAGTAAGCCAGTTAGACCTGAATCATCATTGCAAGCACGGCCAAAAAAGAGACCTCTCTCTAGGCATCCAGATGATGATGAAGATGATGGATTTGATTATAGGAGTGCCATCAGAAATATGTTTAGGTAAATATATAATTGTTCAAGTTATTAAAGCCATATAAGCTTATATATGAAGTGCTCAGCTGCATGTGGCACTCTTGACATAATGCCGCCCATTTACCCTGTTACAGATATAACCCAAATAAGTTTGGAGATGATGATGACACCAGTGACATGGAAGCAGGCTTTGATGAGATCCTGAAGGAAGAAAGACGAAGGTATATATATGTCATTTTGAGATACTTGCACATACTTGAGTTGTGACAGTTAAACTAATCATGTATAAACAATGTCACCACAGTGCCCTTATTGCAAGGAAAGAAGATGAAATAGAGCAAAGAAAAATTGAAGAAGAAGAAAGAAGGGAAAGAATGAGGAAAGAAGCCAAAAGGAGAAAACTGAGCCAAAGCTGAGGCGAGTGGCAGAGACTCGCCTCATATCTGTTATTTTCCTTGACAGCGTCTAGTTTTTTATTTGTGCCTTTCCTCCAATGAATGTATTGCATGCTTAATTAAATCATCAAGACCCTTTGGAACACTTGAAGCTGTTGACCCACTTAATTTATCACAGTTTTCGTTTTTTGTCGCTTTGTGTTTTGTGACTTATTTTCTCGTAAGATGTTTTTATTTGGGCCAATAGAAATGGGCTTAGATCGATCCAATAAACGAAAATCTGTTGCTGGTAGAGAGAGATTGTGTAGGAATGAAGTCGGCGATCAGATCTAACAGCTCTGCGCAACTCTTGATGGCGAACCACTGCAAGTAAGTGGAGCTTCTCCTCGTCAATTCTGGTTCGCATATAGGCCCGTATTTAAAGGAAACGTTTTTTCAACTTTATAGACTTGTCGTTTATTGAACTGGGGATGTAGCTCAAATGGTAGAGCGCTCGCTTTGCATGCGAGAGGTACAGGGTTCGATCCCCTGCATCTCCATTTTGTCATGGCTTGAGCTTATTGCATTTGAGTTTAGGGCCTCACACAACGTCATGAATTTGTGACCATGTATGTGTTTGTGCTGAACATTTGGCTCTCCATATTTAGATACAACTTCATGACGTGCTATTAACCATCAGCTTCCTTCTTTCTCTCTGGATTGTCCAATTTTGCAAGGGAATTTGAGTAAAATCTCCAACACACCTGGCCTTTGTTGATTGATATATACCAGCTTTTGCATTCTTTTCACTTGATAGAACGCCAATTGCTAAGCTCTTCATCATTTTGTTAAGTGAATTGATGATAGAAACCCAAATATATGAGATGCATTGTTAGAATGTTGTTGTTACATTCCATAGATTTCATATCCTGGGGCTTAGGGAATTAACTTTCTTTTGTTCCTTCATGGGTGTCCTTAGATTTAAAAGTTCCAACTTATGATTGCTTATTTGTGCTCTAATATCTTTTGCGTACATTCGTACCATTCAGAACTTCTTATGACTTCCCTTTGAACTTGCAGAAACATGAATAAGCTTGTCATAATCCCCCTCCTACTTTCCCTTCTAGCCATTGACACCTCCGCCAGGGTTCTGCATGATTTTTCCATACATTCAGTCCATAAAACAGAACTCAGTAAGGTAGAACTTACCAATCGCATTTTTTCAAAACAAATGCTATATGATCGTGTTTGAGTAATATATAATCGACTACAATGATGTTTCTACTTTAATCTGTAAAGGATTCGGAAAGAGATGAAGCTTTAGCGGCAGCAGCAGCATATGTTTGTGAAGGTTTGGGTGAAGATGAATGCTTGGAGAGGAGAGCACTTGCAGCTCATGTGGACTACATCTATACTCAGGATAATAACCATCCGTGAAAGGTACTTTCCCACTTCTACCAGAGCAAAAATGATAACAGAAAAATTCAAACTTCATGCCAATAAGCAATGTAAATATATTGTAGTGTACTAGTTATATGTAAACATTCGGAAAGAAAAAATACATCAAAAGTCAATTGGCAAAGTAGCAGCACCATTATTGTTTATATTCACATAAGCCTTGTTTTCGAGGAAAGAGTTCATGTAACTTGCTGGATATATCTTGAATGAGAACGAACCAAAACGTGGACACTATCCGAGTATTATTTGTTGCTTTTAGCTGGCCCTGGAGCATCATCCTCTTCTAGATCACTGAAGGAGACATCCTCATCATCGTTTATAGGTATATGTCTTATAGTATCACCATCAACATCTGGAGTTTCATCATCCAACCAATCATCGCCGACGTCATCATCATCTTCTCCATGAACTAAAACCTTGGAAGGGATATTAGTGACAGCTTTGGCGTTATCAGGGTCAGCAACTGAAGGGGCTTCACTTATAGTAGGGTCGTCATTATTTGGAGTGTTCTGGCTCTGAGTTTCTAGTTCTACTGAAGCTCCTGCATGGAAAGCATCGGGTGATGCACCATTTGACACATCTTTCATTGATGGTTCCCTGGAAGGATCAAGGCCATCTTGAACATTTGATGTAAGAGGAGGCTCTTCAGGCAGCTTGACCTTCCTCCGGTGCTTCGACTCCTGAGTCAGCATTGCCCTGGCTTCATTTATCTGCACAATTGACAAACATTAGAATTCCAAAAAAGATGGCAGCACTACGAAAGTCAACTATCAAATTTGATAATTATCCACCGCGCAACCTACATGACCATAACTGAAAACCTCAATCAACCTGCTTGTAAGGTAATGAATGTGTCCATAAAAGTGGAAACATTCAAGTATCAAACCAGACAAGGTAAACTTACTTTGGGAGTTGACAGCGCCAGCGCATCATATTTATCAAGCTTCGGATGCACCAATACAAAATAAATCGTCCAAAATCGACCCTCGCTCATATGATCAGGGCATAGTTCCCACCTAAGATCAGCCAGCTCGGGTATCAGACGCTCCACAGCCCCAGCATGTGCTTGCTGCCAGTCATTCATATCAAATTCTGCAAACAATATCAGGAAACAGACATTCCAAAATTCCATCAATAACAAATTTCCAAAATTTCATCTGCGAAAAACTGTAAAAAGATGATCAGATCAGATCAGATCAGAGCAGCGCACCTTCAACATCAACATCGTCCGGAAGAGGAAACCTCACCCAAGTCCGAGGATGAGTCACAAGGTCCTTCACAAAGACCAGAAGCTCCTCCGTCACGCCGATAACACTCTTCGCGTACGGATACTCTTCGCTTCCTCCTTCATCGCTATCACCCGGTCGACTCTGAAGAAGCTTCGAAATCCCAGCCTTCACTTTAACCCTAATTTCCGCAAAATCGCTACGTATGCCATCAATCTTCTTCAAATCAGCCTCCTCCCCTTCCGATTGTTCATCAATTTTGAAATTCGTGCTCGGAGGCGGCGCTAAGAAGGACGCAACGCCGCGTAACTGCCTGGCGAGTGAATTTTTGATGTCCGAAAGGTCATCCTTCACGCCTCGTCCTTGAACTTCTGGCGGCGATGAAGGTGTTGACGATGATGAATTCATTTCCTCATCCGATACTTCGCTATGTTCTGTCGGTTCCTTACCGTCGGCGACGGCGAGCGAGTTGGCGATCGATCGAGCTATCCACGACATTGCAGATTCGTGTCAATGCCAAGTCCAGCGGACGAACGTCACAAATACCCTACCTCAAACGACACCGTATAATGACCGTTGACATTACAACGGCGTCGTTATCAAGTAAAGCCAACCTCATCACTTTTCCATTAAGCAAAATTGTATCCAAATATAAAACAAATACTAATTACAAAATTTAATGTAAAAAAAAAGAGCACCGGCAGCGAGATTCTGAACACAGCCAAAGTGTTCGGTCTCATGTCGTCATCACTATCCTCTTTGTTCACAGATCTACAACATTCCTTTCCTGTAATCGCAAGCCACCACTCAACTACATATTCATTTATACTTTCATTTATCAGACACAACCGCCGCATGTTGAAATCTGCTGCGATTCCACCTTGATTGACTTCCGTTTCACCTCGATTTCATGCCTCAGAGTCCTCTCTTCCGCCTACTGCCAGGTCACCTAGCTTGTTAATTAGGGTTTATGCTTTTTCTAGATTCACTAGCTGTTTTTTGCAATTGTATATTTGTATATGTTATGTGTTATTAGTGTGTAGATGATTTTGTAAGTAATTAGAGTGAATGATTTAATGTGTTTAGATGATAGTTGGATTTTTGTTTTCTTGGAGATAAAAAGGGGGATCAGATGAGAGGCAGTAACAAATTTCGGACACCAACTACTTTTCATTGCAATGCAGGAAGCAGCAGACTTTGGATCTCTGCGGTAGTGTTGGGTTTGGTTTCCTTCATTATCATGTTTCAACTGTATTATGTGCTTGTAAGACAGAGTGAGATAGCGAATGAAGAGATGGAGTTGCAAGTCAACAAGTATCCGTATTTTCAGGAACTTGTTGCGGTTGAGGAGGAGGAGATTAGAATACCTCCGCCGAGGAAGAGATCAGCAAGAGCAATGAAAAGGAAGCCGAAGAGACCGACGACTTTACTTGAAGAGTTCCTTGATGAGACTTCTCAAATTAGGCATGTGTTTTTTCCAGATGTGAAGACAGTTTTAGATCCGTAAAGGATGAGGGAATGAGAGTCGTTATTATTATCCTGGTAGAATATGGTTAGATACGAGTGGAAAACCTATTCAAGCTCATGGTGGGGGTATTATGCTAGACGAGAGGTCAAATACCTACTACTGGTATGGAGAGTTTAAAGATGGCCCCACTTATCGCGCTCATAAAAAAGCATCTTCTCGGGTTAGTGACATTAGATTTTTGATGAGCTTTCAGAATGGATATTGCTTGCCAATATTTTTTTTTGCACACCAGCTATCCAGAACATGATGATGTAGTGTCATTTAGACATGGTCTAGTTCACTGCTTGCTGCTGCTGATCATTGATTGCCAATTTTGGACTCCAATTATTAGAATCGGCGCAAAACGATTATTCCTATATAGTTATTCCGCATGTCACTAATATGAATTAAATCCATGTAAATGTACTTTTTTTCTTTTCTTTTGCAGGTTGACATTATCGGAGTTGGGTGCTATTCTTCAAAAGATTTATGGTCCTGGAAATTTGAAGGTATTGTGTTGCATGCTGAAGACACTGACGAGACTCATGATCTGCATAAATCCAACGTGCTTGAGAGACCAAAAGTTATATACAATGATAAAACAGGGAAATATGTAATGTGGATGCACATTGACGATGCCAATTATACCAAGGCTTCTGTTGGTGTGGCAGTCTGTGACTACCCAACTGGCCCATTCAGCTATCTCTACAGTAAGCAGCCGCATGGGTTTGATAGCAGGGACATGACACTCTTCAAAGACGAGGATGGTATAGCATACCTAGTTTATTCATCCGAGGACAATACTGACCTACACATAGGACCTCTCACTAATGACTATCTAGATGTCACTTCCGTAATGAAAGTAATTTTACCCGGACAGCACCGTGAAGCTCCAGCTCTCTTTAAACACGAAGGAACTTATTACATGATCACCTCTGGCTGCTCCGGATGGGCTCCAAATGAAGCACTAGCTCACGCAGCTGAATCAATAATGGGTCTGTGGGAAACTATCGGCAACCCATGCCAAGGCGGGAACAAAATATTTAGACAGACAACATACTTCTCTCAAAGCACTTTTGTAATACCTATGCCTGGACTCCCCGGTTCCTATATATTCATGGCAGACCGATGGAATCCAGCAGACTTGAAAGATTCGAGATACATATGGCTGCCCTTGATAGTTGGGGGTGCAGCTGATCATCCTCTTGAATACAATTTCGGCTTCCCTTTGTGGTCCAGAGTTTCCATCTATTGGCACAACAGGTGGCGCTTGCCTTTAAAATGAAATTTTTGCTTCAGCGTATGTATTTCGCTAAGGTTACTTATAAGAATTCCTTTCCAAACGGCGTCATCTCATCATGGTGTTGAACAAATTGGGCCCACGTAAACAGGCCGTCTCCATATGCAGCCCAATTCATCGCTTGCTCTCCATCGTTCAAAACCGACCTCCACAAACCCTAAACTCGTCTCTCTCACAACCGGCCGACGAATCGAAACCCTAAATCTCCAAAAATGAAGTACAACCCGAGAGTCACGAGCTCCCGCCGCAAGAACCGGAAGGCACACTTCACGGCCCCATCCAGCGTCCGCCGCGTGTTGATGAGTGCGCCGCTCTCCACCGAGCTCAGACAAAAGTACAATGTCCGCTCAATGCCAATCCGTAAGGACGATGAGGTCCAGGTCGTCCGTGGATCGTTCAAAGGACGTGAAGGTAAGGTTGTGCAGGTTTACAGGAGGAAGTGGGTGATTCATGTTGAAAGGATTACGAGGGAGAAGGTGAACGGTACAACTGTGAATGTTGGAGTGAATACGAGTAAGGTGTGATTACGAAGCTGAGATTGGATAAGGATAGGAAGAGCTTGTTGGAGAGGAAGGCTAAGGGGAAGGCTGCCGCAGAGAAGGATAAAGGCACTAAGTTTACTGCTGAGGATGTTATGCAGAGCATTGATTGAGAAGCGCAAGGTTCTCTTTTTTGTTGCACTGCTTTCAATCCGTATTCAATATGTTTTGGATTTGCTAAAGATGGGGTTTTGATGTTTTGAACTCAATATTACTCTGATATTATGTTAAATTCACTGCCTTGACATTTTTTGCCATCATTTACTGAGTGTGATTGTTAATGTTTGATTTTTTTGCTATTTAATAGCTTTTTTGTGATGTTTGATTCGTTATGTAGTGTGCTTTGTGACCTAATTTTCATCTCGCTTAGGAACCTTTTAGGTTGATTTTTTTGTTGCTAGAGTATAGTGATAATGCATGTGTAATGTGATCCAGTGTGAGAGGTAAAATGAGTCCTCAGTTTCACTTTCTCTTTTGCGTTTTAAATCATTCCTTGTCTTTGTTTGGGTGGAGATTGATGAAATATAGTGTGGAAGGTTTAAGTTTAGGTGCTTTTAGATAGCAGGTTTATGAATGTAATAAATTTGGTGATTCGCCATTCTTGGTGATTGACTGTGAATCTGTGTTCTATTTTCCCTTCGAGCATGAGGTTATTGTTGACTACAGAAGTCTAAGCAAGTGAATCCCTAGTGTAGTGTTGGGCCTCGGTTCTCTGTTACCTCTGTTGAAAATCTTTATAGGTTGTCAAGGATGATGTATAAGTGCTGATTAGGGGTTTATGTAAGTTTTTTGCATGATTATAAGAATTCCACATTTGATTGCTCAATGCTTAGCTTTAGACTTGATGACTTGTAGAGTATATTGCAAGACAGGCATTGGCATCAAGGCTCCTCATCATTTATCATTTTAAAATTTTTACAGTGTGTCTTACTTTTTTGGAATAGTTTCCATAAATTGTATTACATTGATCTTTTAGATTGTATCTGCATAATGATGCTGTATCTTAGCATGTAATGCTTGTTGGAGGTATCATGAATGCCAACTTAGCAACCTATTGACCCAAATGATAAACATGAAAATATGATGTCTCTCATCATGATATGTTGAATGTATTATGCATATTTGGTGGGCAGAACATATAAGGTCGCATATTAAGGCAATGCTGATGCTGCAGTGCGGCACCCCTTATATGAAGTAAAAGGCCAGAATTGAACAATAACCCCATCACTTAGTCAGCAGTGGATGGTTAAGAGGGTTGCTGGATTCACCCATGTTTGTTGCTTACTGAATGTTGGAATGATAAAATTGTTTTCAAGGAAGAAAATTAAATGAGGGATTTCAATCTGCATAGCGATTAGAGCAGAGTTAAGAATACATTTTTAATCGCCTGTCTCCATTTATATTTTATACCTATAAAAACTTGTAGAATTGATATAAGTGAATAATGAAAAGGCAGAAGAAGTAGAACTGTAGAAGATTGTATTTCAGAAAAGATAGCTATGGCAGGTAGCTGTAAAACAACGGTGGTGAGTATGGCGTCACAAACCGACCACTTGATTATTTATTTTTTAAATAATGCTTTGCTGACTATGATCTCCACTACCTTTTGAAAGGACGTTCGTTCCATCTATCCAAATTCAAAGAGTAACGTCTCCTGCATAATTTTGTAATGGCAAGTAGAAATCTAGAGATAACTTATTCGAGTTCATAAAACAAGGGTTTCAGAACTAACCCACCATGCGTCCGATAGGATTCAGATCTCGTGTTGCAAATAACAAGTGGCAGCCTAAGGAAACGGAAAGGTATTTCGTATAAATCGTCTGGAAAATGATGTTCGCTGCACATAACACTAATCCGACCGAATAGGTTCGATGTTTAGTTCAACTCAGGACTTCTCAGAGTTCTTTTTTTTTGATAGAAGAGGACTTCTCAGAGTTTTTTTTGATAGAAGAGGACTTCTCAGAGTTGAACATCATATTTTGGGAAAGTAAGAACCAGTTCCGATAGATATTGAAACAAAGTAAGTTGATTCGATTCTTAGAGAATGTTAGCCATCCATATTGAATTAAAGTGTGAACGGTTCTTCTTTCGCAGTGGGACATATCCAACCCACTAGAAACTCAAATGCGGCGACTCGCAAGCGAAGCTAACCACCACTTGCACTTTGCTCTTCTATCTTTTCAATATCCACTCATATTCGGAAATACTTAAAAGTGAGCACAGAAACTTTGACACACACTTAAATCTTGAATCAAACAAGTCTTTGCGGACTCAAAAAATGACTTGCATTCCATTCATTTCGCCGGCGACAATCAAAATTCCCGGCGACATTCTTATGACTATTTTGCAGTACACAAGTCACAACTCACAACTGCTACATTAGTTGTTAAACCAGACCACTTGTTCAACTCAGCAGAACAAATCCAAAAGCTTGACCTCGGCGCGTCGCCTCTGTACTTTTCCACCACTTCCAGTGTTTGTTGTCGTTCCAGACTCCTCCGACGGGCTACCTGGGGCTAATGAGCTCACTCTCAAGCTCAAGTTCAGATCAGTTACGGCTTCAGAGTCGTTTGAAAAGTCTTCACTACGCTTTCGCTTTAGTACGGTTTGGGAGTTGGCTTCAGATTCGCCTGGAGAGGATGAGGATCGACCTAGATCCAGTAAAGGAAGCAACTTTCCTCCTTTTAGAACCGTCTCGACCGCCGTTTGGCACACGTGCCAGTTTCCGGAGCCCAGAAGACCCACTGCTCCGTTCACAGGGTTTACTGTTCGCCCGCAAGCTTCGAACAACAGAGACTGAAACAGAGCTGTTTGACAATAAAAACAAAATCAGAAACAGAAACAGAACAGTCGCATAAACAAAAACAGAACATGGGATTATTGTAATTCATACCAGGTCTTTGAGATAAGGGTACGGCGGATATAAAGGACATCAATCCAGCTCGACCGAAGAACTTGGCTACGAAGAGGGTAGCGTGACCTTGGGATTCGGGAGAGTCGATCCATTGGAGACATGGACGGAGGATGCATGTGTCGCTGCATCCTTTCCGGAGCACTCTGCATCCATTGCAACTCATTTTCAGAGATCTGCTGAAACACAAATTCGATATTTGGTTGAAAAAGAGAGATAAGATGCTCTGTTCTGGACACTGTTGAGAATGAGAAACTCGAAGCCGAGACAGAGAGGAGAAAAGATGCTTTCCTTCTTTCCAGATATATAGACAGAGTCTGGTGGGGTTAACTGTGTGCTTAACTCTGGTTAGCCAAACAAATGAACCAAGGGTCGAACCGACATAATGGATACGAGTTTGGCGGTTGGACCGAGAGTTGAGTGTGGTTGAGTTAACTTAACCAGAGGTACGATACGGTTTGGATTTGTGGAAGATTTTTGGTAAATGAGATTCCTAAGTCTCTGGGCGTGCGCGGCTCCGTGTCTCCGCGAATCGTCCTTCCTTCACGTAATCTATATTTTTTGTTTTTCTTCATTTTAAATCATGATAATTTAGCTATCGAAAAAAAAAAAAATCATGATAATTTAATTCTTCATTTTTATGAATTGTAAATTTAAAGTGAATAAAATATATTTATTAAATATGACATTTAATTTATTAAAAAATGCATGCCAATGGTATTAAGTACGCTGTAATTGTGTTTATTTCAGTATAAAATTTAGTGCCACTTAGCAGGTGAGGTATCATTTTCCATATATAATTTTAAACAATATCTGTAGGATGTTGGAGATGCTTTAATATCTGGAAGCCATCTTTTACGTCTCTGAACAAAAAAATACCCAAAACTGCAAGTTGCTGTTTTATACGTATATTATTAACATAAAGATATTGAAATGCTTACACTCAAATTCAGACTCTTTTTTTCCTTTGATGATGCTTTTAGATGCTTGTTAAAGAAACCTTTTATTATACAAAAGTTTTGGATTGTGAAATGAGCTTGATGATAATCGAGGGTCCTAATCTCTCAGCATCAATAATTTATCTACAGATCATTTTAGAGCATTTGTTTGGTTGTTTCTTGATACAGCAAATTGTCAACCCTAAAAGGTAAGGGTGACTCCAGCTTGTTCATACTCAAAAAAGGTTAACAAAAAACCCTAATGATCGGAACATATATCCGGCGATATTCGAAGTTTTTCTCAAACTGAAGAAAACTGTTAAAAATTTCAAAAAATTGTTCCCATTCATCAAACCATTGAATTCAAGCTTGGCTATAATTTTCAGCAACCCTAAATTATTTAAAGCCAGGAGGTTCAAGAGTCAAATTCACACTCTACCATTTTTGTAGTGAAATATTAGGTCAGTCTTAATTTGCTAATAAAATTATAATCATGGGTCACTATTTCTACAACTCTAGCCAATCAAACTGCTGAATGCTGATGTATATTTATAGGTTGGACTTGGACCTGTAGAGACACTGCAAAGGCCGCATCGCCGCGTCCTTAAGATTAATGCAAAGGTCATAAGCATGCATGTTTTTTCAGATTTGTTTATTCATACCACTTGTGTTTAGCTGTACTGCAAATGATGTTTATTAATGGTTTGCTGACTCGGTTTGAAAGCTAAATCCCCAAGATGTGTGAAATTCAGATCTCATCATATACGTAATTTTTATAATCTCCTGATTGAAAAAGTCTTAGTCAATTATTTTTTCAAAGTTTGGTTTAAATAAAATAAATCAGAAATCAGATTGAATATTGTATGTAATTAAAATACAACAAATTGAAACTACATAATTAAAAATTATAAAATAATAAATTAGTACAAATATTGTTCAGGGAATACAATTGGGCCTGAAGCCCAATACTAAAGCAAACGAAAACGAGGCCCATTGTTGTGTTGTTTTTTTAGAAAAATAAATGAAAAATCAGTAGTCACATTCACACGGCGTGACCACTTGCCAGTTCATTCATCGTGCGTTCTAAAGGCGAACGCGAAGCTCGCCCCGCCGCCGCCTCGCCGTTTTATTCCTCTCTTCTTCCGTCGCCGCCGCGGTCGATCCGAAAGTATGTCGCAGAAGATCGGGAAAGCTATTAGGCGTCCTGGAGCGCCGTCCACAGCTAGGGTTTATGCGGATGTTAATGTTATCCGTCCTAAAGATTATTGGGATTATGAAACCCTAACTGTCCAGTGGGGGTAAGTGAGGCTTCTAATTATTAAATTTCTTTTTTTTCTTTTTTTTCAAGATAGTGAATTCTTTGTAGCTTGGAAATTTCAATTTTTTGTGGTTGTTGAACACTTTATATGCTTTAAATATTGTGTAGGGAACAAGATGATTATGAGGTAGTGAGGAAAGTTGGAAGGGGTAAATACAGTGAGGTATTCGAGGGTATTCACGTTGCTGATAATGAGAAATGTGTTATTAAGATCTTAAAGCCTGTGAAGAAGAAAAAGGTTGCTACAAATTTATTTTAATCCTTTCCTTCAGTTTTTGCTGTAATTTTTTGTGTATACCTCATTCACTAAATTTTTTAAGAAGGTTGAATGCTAGCTCATCTTGCTTTTCTGTGTTATTTATCTTCACGGTGTTGAATGTTAGTCACCATGGATACTACGTTTTAATATGCTAATTTTTCAACCAGAGTTTCTTAGATTAGTTTAGATGCGTCTCCCATGTCGTGTGTTATGAATCTTTATTTTTCTAGTGTGACCTTTTGTTTTTTTCAAGATGTGTCTGCCATTGCGGGAAACATATATGTTTTAATTACATTACTTGTTAAACCATGCTTACTGTAAGGCAAGATGCTCAATATTTCCTTAGTATATATCCATTTGGATCCCGTCTTATCGCATTTTTAGACCTGGACTATTGTTATTTTTGATTGCAGATCAAGAGAGAAATAAAAATTCTTCAGAATCTTTGCGGCGGGCCAAACATTATAAAACTGCTAGACATTGTCAGGGACCATCAGTCAAAGACTCCTAGCCTAATTTTTGAGCATGTGAACAACACGGATTTAAAGTTCTCTATCCGACGCTGACTGACTATGACATTAGATACTACATTTATGAGCTCCTCAAGGTACAAATGTTGTTTTTCTTTCTGCTAATATTTATCTACTATTGGTCGTCTCTTCGTAACACTAGTGTTTTTGATGCTCTCTTGTAATTTATGGAGCTCTCACTCTGTAACTTTTGTTTGATGCAATGTTTTTCTCATAAGCTTGATACTCATAACTGTTGAAAATTGAAATTTATTGGAAAGGCATGACAGAACCTAATATACCCTTTCTACAGGCTTTAGATTTTTGCCACTCACAGGGAATCATGCATAGAGATGTTAAACCTCACAATGTCATGATTGATCACGAGAAGCGCAAGCTTCGTCTTATTGACTGGGGCCTTGCCGAATTCTACCATCCAGGTGAAGAATACAATGTTCGCGTTGCATCAAGGTAATTTTCCCTTTTTTGTGAATTGAAGCATGGTATCATGGAGTATTCTGGAATCAGATTGCATTTTTGTTGAAGTTCCACATGAAATTCCATCAAGTGTATATTTTTACAGATATTTTAAGGGACCAGAGCTTCTTGTTGATCTGCAAGATTATGATTATTCCTTGGACTTGTGGAGTCTTGGCTGCATGTTTGCTGGAATGGTGAGGAATAAATGGTTGTTATTTGCATTATTTGCATCATGTATGGATTATTTTAATGAATTTAGATGGCCTGTTCTAATTAGTGTTGGTGTATGGTGGCCTATCTTGATACCATGGCTTAAATCATTTAATTGGTTTTTTCTATCAAATTTCAGAATTTGACCTTCTAGATTATTGATCTGATTTGACCATATAACTTATAAGCAATAAAAGACAATACCATATTCTATATCTACTCAACTGTAGGTACTTCAATATGCGTACGGTTTGCAATGCATCTAATAAAATTTTGAGTTTCGCAGATTTTCGGAAGGAGCCCTTTTTCTATGGACATGATAATTATGATCAACTTGTAAAGATAGCAAAGGTACACAATTTCTTCAAGATCATTATAACATTTTCATTATATTGCTTCTCCAACCTCTGTACGCAATTTTAACACAACAGTTGATGAAATTTCTTGCTGCCTTATTAGGTGCTCGGCACTGAAGAATTGAGTGTGTATTTAAACAAATACCGCATAGAGTTGGACCCACAACTTGCAGCCTTGTTGGAAGGTCTCTTTTCCCATCATAATTGTTTTTTTGTTTCTTTACAGTATTACTGTGTAAATGTTTAAAAGAGTTTTTTTATTTCCTTTTCTATTTGCTTAATGGGTAACAGGCATAATAAAAAGCAATGGACCAAGTTTATCAATCCTGAAAATCAACATTTGGCATCACCTGCGGTAAAATAGTGCTAATTTCTTTGACAAATCATATGTGTAGTGTTCAAAGCATGGAGGCATATATTGACCATCTTACTGTTTTGCTGCACAGGCCATCAGTCTTCTTGACAAATTACTACGATATGACCATCAAGAGAGGCCAACTGCAAAAGAAGCTATGGTAAGACAATTTGCATTCATGCCATTACCCCCAAAAGTATGTTGCTCTACGGTGAACACACTATGTCTCTAATGCTTGTGCTCTGTTGCTGACCTAATAAAGTATCACTACATATAACTGGTTACAGTTGTTCTGGAATTCTCTGTTCAAGCATAAGCAATACCTTTATCTGTTCATCACCAGACTGAAAGTTTGGGACACTAAGAAAGTTCTCAAATATTGTTTTGAACCCTGTGTAGGCTCATCCTTACTTTCACCCAGTAAGAAATGCAGAGAGTAGCAGAAGCGGAGCAGCCAGTTGATGATCAATGTTTGTGGAATCCCTTGAAGCAGAAGAAAAGTACAAGTATTCACTTTTGGGTGACTGTGAGTGTAAAATCAACCTCAGTTATTAAAACTGCCGGGAAGACAGTGTTGTTGGGCATCTCACACCATTTTCGGCGCAATAAGCTCATGATAA
The DNA here is from genome assembly GCA_006409495.1 of Sedum album. Lineage (NCBI taxonomy): Eukaryota > Viridiplantae > Streptophyta > Magnoliopsida > Saxifragales > Crassulaceae > Sedum > Sedum album. Next base: position 60,457 of record QZGG01001171.1, read on the forward strand.
ATATTGGTGTATGATGCGTTCACAGAAGCTACCATATTTTTAGTTCAGTGTGGTTTAAGTCTGATTGGCAGTTACGTTTAATTTTTTTGAAAAATGTGTAATATCATTAAGGATTACAATCGACAACATCGCAACCTCTCCCTCCACTGATTCTACGTTTATGATGGATGCTCCAGCTACTCTTAAAGTCTGTGGCCAGTAAAGCAGCAGCTGAATGAACCTACATGTATACTCACTGGGAAATGTGATACTCTTACAGTCTCTTTGACTGCTTTGTCTATTTGGGCAGACGATCTAGCCTGCTCATCCGCCAGTATTTTTCTCATTTTCGACTCTTTTTCTCAGCTTTCTTGAATTCTTTGATGATCTTTTCCATTGATTTTGATCTCTTCCTCTCCAAATTCATCTGCGCACCGTGTGACTTTCATTAAACATTTGATAATAAAATGTCAATGATGATACGTATAGATCCAGCCAGTATTATTGAGTTTGAGTTTACACCACCTCTAGTTTCCTTACTGCTGCTTCTGATTTGGCCTTCTGCAAATTTTCCCATGCTGTTATTTTCGCCTCCTCCCTCTCGTACCTACACGAACAAACAAGCAATATCAATCTTATTTAAAGCCAAACCTGCAAATTGTTTTAGCACCGAGCCTAGTGAATATACTTCTTTGCCAGTGCTGCAACATCCCAAGGAGATGCTGGAGCTGGACGTGGTGCAGGAGATCCGGCTTCCGGTTTGGCAAATATAGTCTTGTACAAGTCAACTACTTGAGGTGGATCTCTCTTCGCCTGTTTACTACCATCTTTTCGCTTTGGCCATCTCAAAACAGTTGCCCATTTGTCAACATGGACATCCTTAGCTTCCAACTTCTTGTTAGAACTGTCAAAGTTTGCTTCTTTTGCAGACTTGATAGATGCAGGCCACCCTTTTGATGATGATGAATAACAACTTGCAGGGCTCATTTGGGTTGCCATGTCTCGCCTTGACACCTCTCCATTTCCATCAACATACTGTTCCAGCTTTGTATCTGTGTAACATTTAATTTCTGTAATATCAGTAATCAGAAAGGTACTGAGACTAATGTTGGTTTTCAGGAATCAGAAAAGGACATACCTTGTGAGCTCTCAGTTGATGATGATTCACTAAGCAAATCAGAAAAACCAGATACACCTGTTGAAAGTTGTACACCATTCTCATATTTAGTTTGCAAATGACTTGTGGCTTCGAGCATCAGTCCACTTGAGATAGGTGAACGGTTTATTGCCAAAGAAAAACCTGCTTTCCCACTTTGAAACCCCTGAAAATTCGGAGAATCATTCGAGTAGTATGCAGCCTTAGACTGCCCAATCGGCCCACTCCTTGACATCGGTCGTCTGTTACATATAAAAGCATTACTACTAGGACTAGTTATCCACCTCTCTGCATCTTCCCACTTTGAAGGTACAGTTCTACCGCTATGATGCAGCAGCATAGATGACAGACTTGTCTGCCTTCTCTTATACAATGATGATGCAGTCATTGGAACTCTCTCTGAGCTCCAACTCTGAGCTGAATACCCAACATTTGTGTCTAGAAAGTTGGAGCTGCCTGGACTTGGAAGTGTGCCTAGAATTGGAGGTGAACCATCCAAGGCTTTCATTGAAAGAGAATACTCTATCAGCTTAGGGATATCCCTTAAGTTCAAAGAACCAGGAGAGTTTGGAGGTAACCCTGTGGTGTTTGCTGCCTTGCGCTCACTCAAGGATTTGAGCTTTGTTTTCTACCGGAGACATGGACCACCTGCAAAGTGTCCTCACGTGAAGATGTAGTAGCAATATAGACAAAGCCACACGGAATGATGAAGCAGCTCAGGAAAAAACTCACCATTTATGCTCCTTCAAGCTCATCCCGCCTCTTAGAATCCAGCAGATAGGAGGAAATTTTGTGCTGTAAAATACTATGTAAATGTAAAGGATATGTTGGATTCTCAGTACAGTGGCTGAGCGACACAAGTCCGCAAGGAGTGCAAAGCAGACAAAAGTGACAACTAAGAATGCACAAAATGTTGATAATACAGACACTATCAGTAGCAGACGATTGGCTGGCCCATTATTGACAAATGATGAATGTATCCAAGGCTTTGTCATTCAGCATTAGCCACAACTTGACATTGAGGGCCAATGCATTTGCAGCGACTAAAAGTAAGACCATGAAGTAGAAGGGGTGGAAGCATAGCAGTTACACTCTTAGGGCATCTGCACCCGTTGAGTTCTCCTCAAGAAATTTCTCGAAGGGAAATTTCTCAAGGTTTTATGCACCCGTGGATTGCTCCTCGAAAAATTTCTTGAGGAGAAATTTCTCATTCTTCCCTTTGTTATTTGGAAAAATTTCTCTTAGAATTTCTCTTAGAATTTCTCTTAAAATTTCTCTTGGAGCAATTCAAAGAGAACTTCTATCCTTCATGAAAAATTCCTTGAAGTAAAATTTTTCTAAGAAAAGCTCATGAGTGCGGATGCCCTTAGTACGCTATTAGAAAAAGGACTCCAGTTCGAGTTGTCATGGAAGAATGAACTCTTCCGTATATGCAAAACAGAATCTGCTTACCATTTCTAACTTAAAAACACTTATATTCCATGCGGAAATTTCTCGTTGACCTAGCGGGGTCAACGCGCCAGTCAAAGCCCAAAATCCAGAAATGAAATGAGCACAGCAAACATTCACCGAAGCCGAATCAATGTGCCGAATCCTTAGCGATTCGATAAATCGCGATCCGACGAACGATGTACGAACACGCATCCACAACAACTAAATGTATGTAGATCTAATCAATTTTCCATTTAGGTCGTCTGGTGAGCCGATGCGTAATTTGGATTGCGGAGGCGGAGGGCGACACTATCAGCTCCACGCTTCCGATTTTCCGATCCGAGTTGGTATTCACACTTTCACTCTATAGTCCATACTCTAAATATGTTAAGTATATTCCTAGTAAGGTTTTCTTCCTTATTTTTTGTATGAATCATATTGTGTAGATTTTACCTGTGCATTTGCAAGAATGGATTTCGATAGTTTAAGGAGTGTGAATGTGGCATGGACTATTGCTACTCGCTCTAGCTAATTTTTGTCGAGCTATGGTATCAGGTATGGATAGTTGATAGTTCATCAGCTTTTATTCGTTTTACACGCCAATAGTTTGTCAATCATTGGTTACATTTTTATCAAATATGGATCAGGTGTGATTCTTCCTCCTTGCATAAATATGAAGGCCAGTTGGCAACTTCTTCTGAAACTGTCCAAGGAACACTAGTGTAACGAGCCATAGCACATAGTTAATAAAGGTACACCACATCCCGTCCTGATGGTGGTTGTAGAATATGAATTACGTGGCATGTGACTGACATCTTTTAAGTTCACTTGTTGGTGCATGGCAGCGAAGCTTTTGAACGTAAAAGCATTGATTTTATAAAGTTAGTCATAGTGCGTTTTCATGAAAGCAATGAAACAATTTGAATCATGTATCACATTAATTGAAGAGGATGCATTTCCTTGATGACTATTCCTTAATAGAGGGTATATCTTCACCGATAAAAATTATAGTAACAGAAAGGTTTGTTGATTTGCTGTGGGAAACTACTATTTAAAAACTTTCATCTTCTACTCCAGCTGTGGGACGTTGTGGCTCGCGTAGTCTAACTATTGCAAATTTATCCTTTCTATTCAATATTAACAGTAATGGCAGCATGAAACACCAATTCTAAAATTGTGCAGATACTATTGTTGATTGATGATCTCCATGATGGATTTGGGATTGGGGAAAATATATATGATGTTCTTAAGAATTTCATTGGTTCTAGATTTGCAGGTAATGAACGTTATGAATACTCATTTCCTGTTTCACATTATCAGTTCTGAGATCTCTATTGCATGTTTACAGAAGGTATTGTCCTTAACAATTAACATGTCTGACAGAGGCAAGCTGGTGAATCTGAACAGTACTGAAGAACGTTGCAGCCCCATTACAATTGAGATGCCAATAAATGTAAGTTGTTATTTAAGTTAATATAAAGTTTGCTAGTGAATACCATTAATTCGAACATTCATAAGATGTCTTGTCAAACTAAAATAGAATGTTTGAGTAGGCTAGAAATGTCCCAGATTACACCCATTTAATTGAAACTTGTTCCTAATTTATTTTGTTTTTTAATATCATCATCATCTCGATGAAAAGGCCTTCTGAGCAATCAATAAACTTTACAACCTTATAAGTTATTATATTAATAAAGCATGACATGCATATTGAAGAATGATTCAGATCTGGTAGTTAGAATAGCAAAACGATGGTTTATTTGATGATCACTATGAGGCTAGTCAAACTCACTCAGATTCCTTTAACAAAAAAGTACTCAAGAAGTAATAAAATATTCCTTCCATCCCTAAGGAAAATGGCCATCACATTTTACATAGTTGTTATATGAAGATACATTCAAGACTAAGAATCCATATCCATATCCTCACCATTTGAAGATCCCTCACAGAAGTCACCCTGTAGACGGACATGTCCAGTTAGTTTATTCTGAAAACATAAACAATATATCATGATTAAATTTATTATGGAACAATTTATGCATACCTTGGTGCTCTTGCTCGACTTTTGGAATTTGTCACGACTTGAACTGGGTATCCTTGATTCAGCTGCCTTGTCAATAGTGTGGGTCCTTTTGTTGAGACCCCAAATCCCCTTCCATTTTATTGAGGAGCCTTTGGGAGGCCTCGAGTATGCCGCCATAACTACACCCTCTTCTTCATCATCTTGAAGAAGCTCATCCCTCAGTGTGGTTGCTGCTGCTCTCTGAAGCTTGCTTTGTTTAAAAGGCAGTAGCTTCCCTTTGCAAAATAGCTCATCGCAGTCATCATTGAGTCACCAGCAACTGAAAACTCAAAATCAGATGACACTGGCTGGGGTGCTAATTGAATCTGCTCCCTTGTTGAATTTCTAAACTGCTGAGATTCCACGAACTCATTCGAAAATGAGATTCTTGGGCTCATAAGTGCACCTTTTTGCTGCTCGGGGTTAGGCATTCTGCTTGTGCACATCAAACATGAAGTGATGTGTATTTTAAGTGGGTGGAGTATCTTTTTCTAAGGCTTTAAAACACTAGAGTTACATAAAAAGAGCTATAATAAATTATGTGCCAGGTACAGGACCCAATTGTGCAGTATGTGTTTATTTCCAGCACATCAGTAGATGCTTGTATTAAATCCGATGCATACATTGATGTCCTGTGGGGAAATAATTTTGACTGTATGTTTGTGTTTTTTCGGAAATGGTGTCTCATTGATTCTTGCTTGTCATCTCAAATGATGTATAGTTTCGTCATATCATGCTTTATATTTGCAGGATACATAGATGAGGAGAATCTTTCAAAACGATCCGCAAGCTGTGAATTTTGCTTCTTCTTCCCAATAATGAGACACTCGTGTGCAAAGGAAGGATTATGTCTGGTAGGTAAAAGAGTTATATTTTAAATCTTGGCGCAAACTCTCTTCATGCTTTTTTAACTGAATCTGAGTAGATGATATTCATGTAAGGATAATTTGTTTAGTTTGAAGAAAGTGAACATAAGTAATGAATTAAGGTATAACTGGTGGGAGTTACTATCGCTGGCAAGTTTAGATGGATTCAGAAATGCATTAATGATGTTAGTTGTTGGCCATCTTGAGCTTCATTAGTGCTCTTCTGCCCTATTTTGGTCACATCTGAAGAATGGTCAACATTAGTCCTTATATGTATCTTGTTTGATTCATGTCAGGAACTGTGCCCTTCTGCTCTCTGGAGGTCCCCATGTGGAATCAACAAGTTCAACCAGTTGTTGGCTACAACAGGCTGGACCCTGATCTTACACCCAACTCAAATAACTGTTTCTCTTCTGTTCGTTTACTTGGCTAATCTTCACTCCCGTTTGTTTGTGTTCCAAATTATTTCGTGTAGATATGGGTTGTTTTGTTCATATAGGTTTATACCTTATAAGTGACCGAATAAAACAATTGACAAGGGAATCAGCCAATCTACCATTCAACTGGTCAAGTTATGTGGAATTGTTGATTGTACCATGTGTTAACCTTTTATCTTCGTTTTTATGGTTTCAGATACATTCCTCGATAATATTTAGGATGATGTTGGCAGGATAAAGCCAAGTGACATTTAAAATGCATTTCCCCTGCTCTTCTGCTAAAACACTCCTACAGTATAATTATATGTTGAGTATTTAGTCAAGTATTTTCAAGCTGCTAAAGCCCAGACTTTGCAAATTGATGAGAGTTGAAAACGTGGTCGATAGTGGATACACGGACATAACCTAGGTAAGATTTAAGTACTTGAATATCTTGTTAAACTTATTAACTCTTATTGGCATGGATTGCATCATGAGTTTAGCAGGTGAGTGTGGGTTATAGTTTCTTTCCCAGCAAATATGATTACAGTTAGCAGAGGTTACTGAAGTCAAAATGTGATACTTGTAAGTGTAGATGAGCAAGCGTCAACAAGTGGAAATAGTTCAGCCAACTTGATGGAACAACTAAAAATTATTAACAACAGTAAATCCTAAAATGTAACTCAAACAAAAGATATTTCTAACACACTGCCTAGTGCGTACCAGAAGACAGGAGTGACTTTTTAACTATCTCCTGTGACTGTTTCAGTCACACAGTTGTTTTGGAGCGGTGATCACAGTTTTTAAGGCTCAAGTGGACAGGGTACCATTCGTAACGACCTCCCGACAAAATCAAAATTGTACCTGTTGCATGCACGTCAACCACATGCATGTTTGTCAAACAAAAGCTTGTAAATTTAGCCAATAGACAAGACTGGAATTTTGATCACTTGTGAATTGTGATAGACTGAGAAGTAGAATACATAAGAAAAATGGTATATCTATTTTCAGGGCACTTACTTTTGCTGAAACTCCACCAAACGTTTATTTTTCTGTTCCCCTAATAAGGCAAAGAACTCGTCGACAACTTTCCACTGTGGACGGACAACTGTGATCTATTGCTTCTGATCATTCCCTATCTTTGACTTGAACTCTGTTTCGAGGGATTCGCTGCTCAGCATGGTTTGACTCACTCTGCCGACGGTAATCAGTATACATTTAGCAAACACATGAATTTTCAACTGATGGATGATATATTGACAATTTTAGTGTTTGACAGTAATTACAGTGAGATTTGATTCAAAAAAGTAACCGTCAATTTTTTTGCAAATCCAACCAATCATTTTATAAAAATCAACGGTTGATATTAAGTACTTCCGTCTCACCTAAACTCTTTGTTTTTTCTTGAACTTTACCTTAAAAATCATTCTGAAAATTTGAGAATCAGTTATCTCACTTGGCTTAAGTTATTTCAATTTTTTAAGTTTGAATTAAATATTATTTTAATTTGCAAATGTTGGGCCTTTGATATCTTTTCTTATTTCACAAATGTTGGGCTTTTGATATCTTTTCTTATTTCACAAATGGCCCAAATACCACCCTACTCGAGCCCAGCTCACTGAATTCATTCAACCCGACCCACTACTTTTCTACACTTGCTTCCCGCCACTAAAAATTAACATAACAAAAATTGACAGAGAAATTTAACATTGGGATGAATCATGCAGATGCAGGGTTCAGTACCGAGTTACACACATGGTCCATCCATGCATGACTTAATGTGTTGCCAGCAACCAACTGTGTGCTGTTACACAGACAGATGTATAATCTGAATCCCCATTGAAGCAATGCTGCCTTGGCTTCCTCTATCTTTGTACAATTCATCAAATTGACAGGAGAGATGGAAACATCAAATTGGCTTCCTCTAGTAAATGGTGATCATACGTATATAAACAACAGTCAGCAAGTAGTTAAAACCCTAGCAGCATATGCATGGTTTTGGACCACTTTGATCCACTTTCCAACTCCGCATCCATCTGTCTAACAGATTTTAATTAGTAAATGGATGTTGATGTTTCAAGGCCGGTACATACAGCAACCTTTAACGCTCGTTTTTAAAAACTCTTGTGTTGATAATGTATACAAATTAATGTCGTTTTGTCTCGTTAAGAGATGTCTCCACACGTATTGTTTAATCATAATCTGAGGCATCGATCAATATTAAACTACATATAGTCCTCCTTGTCTCGATCTGCATGCATGCTTGCTGGTGCTTATGAGTAATGTTGTGCATCATAGGTTTATATATCAATAGATTATGTTGTTAGAAAAATATTCTAACATTAGGGTCACATAGTAAATGAATTAGTGTGTATAAACTATTATTAGAATAAAGTCCAAAATTATGTGATCAGTAAATACGTTTAATGGACTTAGGGTATAAATATATGAATCATGGGAATGAGACATATTAGGTGTAGATACCTTTGAATAAGCATGTACCCCTTGAGAGGAGGGGACATGACTTTTCACTTACAATTCTTTGTGTATAAATATGGGTGAGGTCCCCAATCTAACGTATCGAATCTATAATACTCACTCTCTCAAAAGTATTTGGCAAAGATCGTACGGATAGATTGGAAGACCAACCTACGTTGAGAACAAAATACAAGTGCTAATATGGATTCTGGTATATTTGTTTACCATTTAGTTATTATATGGCTTTTAGATCTGTTCTAGCTTAAAGTTCTTAGGATTTTTCGCTGCAAACTTTAATATTACATATGTTTGTTAAAACGATGATGTTTCCTTGTCTTCTATAACCGTGCATAACTAACCCATAACTTTATGTCAGAATCAAGACAGTCATAGGCACGAATTTGATCAAGCCAGCCCAGCCCGGCCCGAAGAATAGTAATAGGCCGCAAAAATTAGGGCCGGGCCGGGCTCGGGCTTCGACTTTTGGGCCGGGCCGGGCTGGGCCGGGCCGAATGTCAATGCCTAATATCAGTCGTGACTAAATCTTGATCTTTGTTTCGGGTCACTTGCTCTTTTTCACCCGTCGAGATTTTCTGAACACTTTGACTCTTCAATTTCTAGTTGTGTAGTGCAAACAACATTTTATAATACATACAAACAACTAACAAAATTAATGAGATTTTCGAGAAATAAATAACTGCTTAGTTGGCAGCTCTGTAATTTGAGACTGACAGAGACAAAGCATATAAAGAAACAAGCAAACAAAAATGTAAAGTAACGTGGGATTTAAAGAGTGAAGAAAAAGACAACATATTTCATCCCAAACTTCACTGTCAGCTGAGCTTGCTTTCTTCTCGAACAACGTGATCTTCATATACTCAACTTGCAGCCATTGCTTTTCCTCTCGTCTTTTCTTTCTTTCAAAATCAACATATCACAAAAGCCAAATTTTGAATCTCATGATCTAATAACCAACCTTGGCTGCTTACCTTACTCTTCTTTGTTCCTATTCTTCTTCTTCCTGCTCTTTTCTGGATTATATACAAAACAAGATCCTATAATTCAAAGCAAACTGTATTTGGTTTGGTTCAGTTTTCAGTAGTGAAAAGCTTATTAAAGTATATGATGATGATTAACAGCAGAGTCCGTGCAACTGCATCAGTCAAGCCTACTCTTGGTATTGGTGGCAATGGCAATCATGATAAAGTATGGGTCTTTTCTCTTTTTCCTTTTGATTTAAGCTTTACCCAGTTCATTGTTTCCTATATGTTCAAGTGGGTCATGCTTGTTTTCCACTTTCAACTGTGTTATATGATCAAATTTGAATTGAAGACTTTGATGTTGTTAGTGAAATGGATTAAGTAAAGATGGATGCTTTTGATATGAATCTGCTTTCATTTCACACGAGGAAGGAATATCTTATTACCTATAGGGATTTTGGTGATTTTTTGGTCTATTCTTTGTCAGGCTTGGCTTAAGGAATTTCTGTTTCTGTGCTGAATTGTTACAGAATAAGAAGATGGCAATGCGGGGAAGTGGATTACCTGGCAATGAGGAAGCAATGTCAACGGCTGTTATTCGACGCAAGGAGATCAGAGGAAGGAAAATGGAATTGCTAGAGGATGTGAGTCTGCTTGATGAATATGATTCAGGAAATGCAACATATTTTTATGATCATGTGTATTTGCACAGTTGCTGATCTTATGTTCTGCGCTTTGATTATTGAAGGTAGATAAGTTGAAGAGAAAACTGAGACTCGAAGAGAATGTGCATAGAGCTTTGGAGAGAGCCTTCACTAGACCTCTAGGGGTCCTTCCTCGCCTACCACCTTACCTCCCTCAGCAAGTGAGTTTTTAACAGATTTTACATTTTCAAAGTTGCTGAAATTCTATATTTTTAATGTCGTTGTGTTATTCAACTATTGCAGACATTAGAACTTCTAGCTGAAGTTGCAGTTTTGGAAGAGGAAGTTGTTAGGCTAGAAGAACAAGTTGTGATCTTCAGTCAGAAGTTTGAGCAAAGAAACATAGAGACTTCTGGCGATAGCTCAAATGACAATATATACGTCAAATCAGATATACTACACCCTGGTTTGATAGTTCAACCTGCAGTTGCGAGAACTACCTCAATCAAGAAGTTATTAAATTCTGATAAATCATCAGAATGTTCTCATAGGTTGGCCATTGCGAAACAAGATAGCAAGAAGCCTAAGTTTTCTTCAGCTGTTGCAGCAGAAATGTTGGGTAAGGAGAACCAATCACTTATGGTTGCTAGTGATAAGTTGTCACCCAATGCCAAGAAACTGAAATTTCCAACTAAATTGCACTTAACCGAAAAGGAATCAAACCATTTCAAAAGGCAGGTGAGAACTAAGACATTCATATTTCATAAACTCGATTTTATCCAATGTCAACTTGAGTTTTTTGTTTTCATTTGAGACTTATGTTGTTGGATGGTTTATTTCTTCAGGTAGAATACAGATTTGAAAACCATGTAGCTACACAACAAAGTTCCTCCTCGTCTTCGATCAGAAGAAAAACCATCACATTTTGAGGGTATGGCTAACACAACCTCAGAGGAAGTGTTATCCTGTCTGTCTGCTATTTTCATAAGACTCAACACCTCTAAGAAAAACTCGTCCGATTTCTTCTCCGAATCCCTTCAGAGAAATGTTGGTCCATACTTGCACCTTTGTGCAGTTGATGCAAGTTCATTTGACCTCAGTGGTTTGACAAGTGCAAAATTCCTAATCCATAGATTGAAGTAACCTTCGAGCCTGAAATCATTCCCTTAGAAGTATTTTGTCTTCGCTATATATATTTATAATGTTTTTCTGTACAGAATATTGCTGGGGAAGCTCGAAATGGTCAACATTCAATGTCTAACCCATCAGCAAAAGCTGGCATTTTGGATTAATGTGTACAACTCCTGCATGATGAATGTAAGATGCTTGGCCTCATGTTATCAGTGTTCATTTTTTTGTCGACATAAGTCATAATTCTTTGATTCTCCGGATGAGTGTAGGCTTTTCTAGAGCACGGTGTACCGGGGAGTTCAAATGGTTGCAGACTTGATGCGAAAGGTATTTTTTGGTATTTTCCTCTGAATCTTTTCAGTTTGCCCAAACTCTATACGATGTGATTTAAGTGTGCTTCGGTTTGCATCCCTGTCAGGCTTCCATAACTGTTGGAGGACAATTGTTGAATGCAATTGCAATTGAGCACTTCATCCTCAGGCTGCCATACCACTTGAAATACGTAAGATCAACTCGTACAACCTTCTTTTGTCTCAAAATCATTAAGAAGATCCTCATAACATTTATTAAATATCCAGACCTGCCCAAAGGTAGCTAGAAGTGATGAAATGAAGGCATACCGTGAATTAGCGCTGGAGTGGTCCGAGCCATTGGTTACATTTGCTCTCTCTAGTGGAAGCCGTTCATCTCCTGCTGTAAGTCATTATGGCCCGACACCTTGTCGCCAAGTGTCCTTTTGTTTTCCTTCTGTTTTGTGTACTGGCTCTGAGTTCTGACTCCTGGCTGGCATTTGTAAATGCTCATGCAATGCACTGCAGTGGGTCCAAAATAGGCTGGCTTCATTGAAATCTCATCTTCCATTGAAACTTCCTACTGTCAAGTATTGCATGCATATAAATACGCATTTGATTCAGATTAGGAAAAGTTTTAATGTCGATATGCTGAATGCAACACTTCCATTTTTGGTTCCGAGATAATGATCAACACTTTCAGGTGAGGGTGTACACTGCAGCTGGAGTGGAGACAGAGCTGGAAGTTGCGAAAAGAGATTACCTGCAGGCAGCAGTTAGTATTTCCGAAACTAACAAGTTGAAAATCCCGAAGCTTCTTACTTGGTATCTGTTTGATTTTGCCAAGGATATGGAGTCATTGGTCGACTGGATTTGCTTACAGTTGCCAAATGATCTCAGAAAGGCCGCAATGGAGTGCCTGAAGAACAGAAGACAAGAACCCATATCGGAATTTTTACAAATAACTCCGTATGATTTTAGCTTCTGCTTCTTCCTGCATAGATGAGTTACTATTAGCTTCAGATTGTTGGTGCAAGAATTATGCTTTTTTCTTTTCTTTGGTTGGTTTCCATATGATTATTTGATCTTGTAGGTTTCATCCTACGTATGATTGTACAAATAAAGAGATGCCAGAGCATTTCAACTATCAAGTGCTTCAAATGGTTATAACATTATCATTAAAGATTGTTATATAAGAATTATTGATCATCCATTTCTCAGTTTGGAGTGTGTGTAGGGTTTAAATCTGGTGCAGCCTACATCCAATTGCAGCGGATTGAAAACGGCGTAGTTTTGTTTAAATGATTATAAAACTGCGTCGTTTTTCTAAAACCCAAATTAAAAATAATGAACCCGTCATAAAACTACGTAGTTTTACATCCGCTGAATTGAGCTTTACGCAGCATATGATTCTATTCCGTGTGTATGTGTGTTTTGGTTATTTAATTATTTGCACTTTTGATTTTGCGGTTTCACTTTTGACTTATTCATGTGTATTTTGACTTCTTTGCTAAAAGATCACAAATTTTAAAAGTAATTTTTTTTAATATTGATCCAACGATCGGATGAAGGATGCATATTTTCTTTATTTATGGGGCAATTTTGTATTTTTTATTCATTAGGGACTGAGATTCTCTGTCGCAAATGAACCAACATCTGTATTGATTTTGTTTATTTATGTATCTTTTTATTCATCAGGGACTGAGATAAAAAATCCGTTTTGTATATAAACTCACTTGAATTATTTTTTCCCTCTAATGAATTGAAATTCGGTTTCGCCCCAAATTCATCTGTGCCCTAGATTCGTTCTGACTTCTGCGGTGATTTCCGATGATAGCTCCGGTGGAATTTCGCCGGAGATCTCGACGCATACTTCAAAACGTGTTTAGATGACTCAGGTACGTTTGTAAAACTATATCTTTGCGATTGCTGGCATCAGAATAAAGACCTAGAATTTGAAGAGGCGGTTTACTCTTAGAGGAGGAAGTTTGATTGGATGTTGCAGTGTTTATAGTCTTTTCTTTGAGTGCAAAGTTGATGTGTGAATGGATGTGGAATAGATATATGGACTGAATTTTACCAGAATAATCTGTCTGTTAGAACTTAGAAGCCTGATTTTTTAGACGATAATTCCATATCCTGATGAATGCGATAAGTTTTAAGAGCTTGATTAGCCAATGCAGAATCTTCATACCTGATGCACAGGTCGCCATTCAAGTTTTTATTCGTCTGTTCAGTTTAGCACTAAAGTAATCTTATGAATAGGAGGATATCAGTGTAATGGTATAGTCTATGCCTTGTGAGCACTAGGAATGCATGTTCTCTTTCCTTTTCCTTTTCAATGAGCCAGTTTCTTATTTTGTCGTTGAAGTCTGACATGTTCACAACGTTGCATATCTTTTGCACTGCTGACCTCACAAAAGGCCACCAATGTCTTGTGCTTGATGGCATGTAATTATGTATATCATCTCGCAGGATCACAGCCTTTTGATTCTTGTGCCATCAGTTGGTTGTGTTTGTATACATGGTTATACTATTGCACTTAAAAATGTATGTTCCCTTTTGTATGAAACATTGAATATGTACGGTACCATTTTTGCAATTAGCTATGCTTCCACTGGTTACTTTTCAGGTCATGGATTAGTTTTAAAAACACATTTATGAAACTTTGTTAGTGAACCATTTTTGCGATGACTACCATGTGAAACATCTTGGTCCATTTTGTTGGTCTACCAAGTCACTCAAGTGGGATTAATAAAAATATATGCGTTAATTATCTTTAGTGTTGACTTACAGAGCCGGGAATATGCCTGAGTGATAGCTTAAAGCAAATCATCAATTTATTCTCATTGAGGGGAGCTGGGTGAGTTAATTTACACCCTTGCTTGATTTCAGTTAAAAAATATCTGCTGCTCGTTTTCATCTCTTTTTAGAAATATCAGCTGCTCGTTAAAAAATATGCGCTATTCCAAATGTTATTCGGACAGGTAAACAATGTCTTAATGACAAGCTTCTGCTCATCACAGCTCTGCATTTATATCAGAAATGGACAAGAAGTGCATAACTACAAGGGAGTACTCAACAAACGAGTAGGTAACAGTCAGCTTATTTATATCATTGTCAAATAATAGATATCCGGATAATCTTTAATTTCTTTTGTCTGATAAAATGCAACGGGATAATCTTTAATTCTAGCCCTTTTGAGTTTATTAGCTTTCTGCAAGCTTAATTACAGTTAGATTTGTGTGCTGTCTTTGGATTATTGTAACTGTAAATATGAAGGTTACCTAAGTTTAGTACTTAATGCTTAGCATCTAATGTTGACTACCGTGGCTGCTAATATTGTTGATCTGTAGTATACATTAATGCTCATAAACAGAAAACACGGAACATGTCCCTAACACCTAAATCCTGAGTCAGTTTCAGTTGGCAATAAATATGCGCCCACTGGACAATTTTATATTCGATTTGTATAATATGGATTTGCCATACATTGAGGCTGCACTGGAATAGGGTTGTAGATGGCAGGAGTCGGGTAATAGCATATTTTACTAGAATTCCAATTTACCGACTAATTTTACGGCTTCGTAATAATTCGGTTCAACACGTGTCACGTTCATTATATTTTCAATTTGGTTTGATGAGCATGATTTATTTAATTTGATAAAATACTTATTTACTGAATGTGCAATATAAATTAGAAAAAAGTTCCATTTTAAATATGAAATTTTAATTTGATAAGAATGATAAATTGACTGATACCAGTGTGTCTAATTGTTGATAGTATAATAGTAAATTCAATTGAATAAGTGGAATATAAATTCATTTTCCAATTTACTAGGCGCTCTATCCTTACAGAAATTATGCATTTGATGCCAAATTATTATTTTTATTATGTGGTGAAGCCTTAAATGTTAAATGGGCTCAAATTTGAAAATCAGTAGGTTCATTATAAAACTATTTGGGGTCACTAATATCAATACAAGATTTTTTCAAAATTTATGGTGTCAAACTGTCAATTGCCCCACTCTCTCCAAGGGTAGACGTACCAGCTAACCATTTTTTGTGGATTTTCAACAGACTTTACAGACTTAAGCTGTGAGAATGCTTTGGTATTCCATCCCCTCACGGCCCCAGTTTTCGGATGCAGGTAAGTTTCAGTTGGCAATAACTTTAAATTCTCTTAGTGGCACACAAGATAATTGGATTAGTTAATATCATTTCATCACATTTATTTGTAGAGTTGACACTTGATATGGTGCCTGACAGCTCTTTTAAGACTTCAACTAACTTGTTATTACTCTTTCTAAGTCAACTATGTGAATAAAGGTCCCCGGACCCCGGTGTTCAGAAATGAAGAGCTCTCATGGTAATTGTTTTACATAGTATTTATTCCACATCCTATTTAGGACATCACTTACTTCCTGCTTGTTAGTTTATACAGTACTTTATCTTGGAAAATGTTTACTTGACATGTTTAAAACTAAATAAAGTCTGTGGTACTGGTATACTGGTATGTTGATGTTGCTTGTTAGCATGAGGATTAGACAGCAATATTTCCAACCCTCATTTGATCTATTTTTTAAAGTAATAGTCTGATATTCGTAAATCAGCTCACGTTTGTTCTTTACATTATTTAATTTTCTATTATATTGTAAGTAATGCATCAATAAGAGAAATCATCAAAGCAAATGTAAATATTAGGTAATGGAGCTAATAAATGAATCTTGTTTTTGTCATAATGTCACAATGCGAAACCCAAACTAGAAGTGTATAACATGATAATAATTGCATGAATATAATATAGCTATGCTACGTAAGGGTGGTAAATAAAGAAAACTCCATGGATACTATAAATGGCAATACACGGTGGAAGCATGGAGCATTATATTTGCTCTTTAGTTCCCAAAACTCCATAACCATCAGGCAGTGCTTCACTGTTATTATTTGCTTCTAGGTTATCTTTTTCCTGTACTCATTTCTTAAGACATTTCTTGATAT
>QZGG01001172.1:0-75300 GCA_006409495.1 Sedum album
ATCAATGCGACTATCAAAGCAACTGCATACCTTTCAAGCTTTATTGACTCTCACTCTTGCGGAAAAAAGAATGTAAGTTAAGCGAAGTCCACTATGGGATACCAAAGTAGACTCATCTCTTACAATGACTATCTCATTTTCTTAATAACACCATTTCACCCGGGCTTGAGCAGTGAATGACACACTACTTAATCAGTCTATCATGCCCTTGATAAGAATTTCAGCGTCTGTCTGTTAGTACATACAGATAATAAGCTAATTCAAGTTTATAGAGATGACAAAAGTTAAGCAACGAGATTTCCGGAAAAGCAGTAGAGCTTCCTGAATGCAGTTTAACTTTGATCGCAAGTAAAGAGCTCAATAATTATTAACGCTTTCTGTTTCTGATTTATCAAGCAATAGGCATGACCCTGATATCCAACCATAATATATACATAGGGATTGTATCATATGGATCAATCTATTTTGGTGGACTCATAAACCTCTATTGCATCCGTTGATTGTATTTTTTCTATGCACCAGATTATGCCAACACATTAATGAGACATGTGAATTGTATATGTTTTGCACATGCCAAGTGCAATGACGTGATGTAATCTGGCGCATTGAAAAAATGCAATCAATAGATGCAAGAGGGATTCATGTGTCCACCAAGATGAATTCATATGATACATTCCCTAGATACATATATTTGAAGATATTCATGATAATGAAGGAAATAAAGATAAGGAAACAAATGAAGATTTGGAGGATATGAAGATCTATCTTTATGGGAAGATACTCATCAAATATTCTAAATAGTGTTGGATATTCGGAATATTAACAAAGTTCACGATAATTGGAGAGAAATCCAACAAACTTTTTATTTGAATGTTTATTGGAATATCTCCAAGATTTAATTTAGAAAATCTTGGGGATATTCATGAGTAAAATATAGTGCCATCATAAATAAACAAGATGCATCACATCTCGAGTTGAACTTATGGAGAAAGAAAACACAATCAAGTGTTCCATACAAGGCCAAAGCGAACATCCTTTATGGGGAAAATGTAGTTCCAGGTTTGTTAGAGCATCCGCACCGGTTGCAATTTCGTTGAGGAGCTCCTCAACGAGATGTTAGTCAAATTATTTATGCACCCATGACAATCTCGATGTTTTATGCCTTAATTTTTGAGGTTCTCCTCTCAGAAAACCTCCTGAAGCTTTTCTGAGAGGAGCTCCTCACGAGGAGGAGCTCACCAAGTTGCAACCGGTGCGGATGCTCTTAGGCTGAAGAGTTAGGTTGAGCTGGTGGTTACTGAGCAGTCATATCCTGAAATGGGATGAGCTCATAAGTAACCGGTAAGCATATCCTAAGTAAGGTTGAGTTAACTTTTACATTTCAATTTTCAAGGCTTATCCAAGTGCTAAGCAGCTAGGTCATACTGGGTAAGTGCACATGTTCGAATCTGTGTGTAATCTCAAATTAGACCCAAGAAGCAAGATCTTAATGGACAAGTTCGAGCAACAATGTGACTTGAAGCTTGTCAATGACAAAAGTTCCGCAAATTCACAAAATTGATTTCTAGCTCTAAACCTAACGAATAGTTAAACAAGATTCTGCAGACTTCTAATGAACTAAACACTCATCACTTTTAACGTGGAGACCAGTGACCGGAGAAAAACCACGAAGCCCCTTCGGGGTACTCGACCAAATAATCCACTAATATAATCCCTAAGGCAATAGTTTAACAGCAAGGTTCAATAAGATGAGCAAATCAACCAATTACTGAAGAACAATCAATCGAAAACCAAGCAACTCCTTGTTTCTGAGGAAGAATTGCTTTTGGAGCCTTCAACAGCGACGACTTCCGCTCGTGGACAATCAATCAACAGATATCGATCAGCACCGACGACACATCTTTGTTCACAATGCTCAGATCAATAAGAATTGACCAATCTTGCCTCAGAATTATCAGAAATCGCGTATCCTAATTTTTGCGCCCGATCCCCTTTTTAAACCAAGGCCAGAGGAGCGCTTGAAGAAGACGAAGCAACGACGCAATTTCTCTCCAATACGCTGCCATTCTCCTTGGCACAAGCTTTCCTTCTAAATGTAATTCGCTCCTGACAGAACGCTATCATTTTGTACATGCTCAAGCAATAACTTTGGGCTCAATTTTCAGGCTCTTTCCAAACCTACAAAACTAATAAAAACACAGCCACAAGAGCACAACACTATTTCTATAGCATATTGCTCACAGTCTTTCAACTTGAGCACAAAATAAGAGAGTATTATTCAACAATTTGCTCCAAAATACATTTGTTTAAAAACACCCAAGAATTTACATGTGCAAAACACATAGTTCCCTCGATTTTTTTTTGCATTCCAAAGTATATCTTGAATTAAATTGAGCTTTGTAAACTAGCACGTATTTTTTACAGAAAATAATACTTTTTCCTCATTTCTGATTAGGACTGATATTTCCACTATACATTGTGTTTTTTTATTTTTCCATATTATTTATATCCGATGGGAGAAAACACACAACTAATTAATAATCTAAATTCTACATTATGTATGAAACTGAATTACACAGTAACCATTGGTTTAGACCATCCCCTGACTAGGCTGATTGATGAAAAAAGTGAAGAGTTCTTGAGTGCAAATTTCAATGCACTTTTAAATCACAACTACATTATTTCAAAAGAGTTCTTGAGTGCAAATACTTCTCCAAAATATTAACAGAACGAGACAAATATTCTTTGTATACTTTCCCATTCAGTTTTGTGCACACCCTTATAGCCTGATATTCAATTTTC
The DNA here is from genome assembly GCA_006409495.1 of Sedum album. NCBI lineage: Eukaryota > Viridiplantae > Streptophyta > Magnoliopsida > Saxifragales > Crassulaceae > Sedum > Sedum album. The sequence goes on from QZGG01001172.1 coordinate 2,803, forward strand.
TCGACATGCATGTTGCATCAAAGAAAGTCTATTAGAGTTGGCTAAGGCGCTACGGTGCAAGCCCTATTAAATGCAAGGCTCTCGATCCAAACAGAGTCTCTGGAAATAGTTTGATCATCAGCATTTCTATGCCATGTCCATTTAGCATGAGTTTCATTTACCAATAACAATTGCCCGTGTCCGTAGGTGGCCTCTCGAAAAACTGATATTCTTGGTTTCGGAACTTCATACCTGCAGATTGACATTTCATAAAAACACATAGTTTTAATTCAAAAACTTACAGTAAATAATATGAAATTTATTTCTGTACATATTTGCTAAGCCTTCGTGATTGCCTCCAGTTCCGATTGTTATATGCATTGCGCCGCATGGGTCAGCATCATTGTTCATAACCCGGGTCTGTTCAATTTTTTGAAAGTTAAATAAGGAAATGTTATGCAAGTATTTAAGGAGCAAGTACAATTTTTGTTAGATAAAGGGTGGATAGAACTTACGAATCTCTCGTATGCGTGGACGTGCCCAGCAAAAACTATATCAACGCGTGCCTTTCTTATCAGATGTTCCATATGATGTTTCATACCAACAGACACATAGTCTTTTCGATGTACCTTATAAGAATTGTACCAAGGAGAATGTATGATGACAATAAGCCAAGGAGTTTTATTTCGGTCTACCGATTCTAAATCAGCTTCAAGCCATTTATACTGTTTCGAATTTTTGTCAAAAGTTATATAAGATGCTAAAACAATGACATGAGCTCCTGCCACACTGAATGAGTAGAATTCATTTGTTATAGATTTACTTTCTCGGAATGGCATACGCCATCTAGCATTGTATGCAGTAAAACGTTGAGAGTGGACTGATGGTTTAAACTCAATCTCATGGTTACCTGCTGCTACCATCCAAGGCTTTCGACTTGCCAATGGTTCTACTAATTTTCCAAATGAGTCCCATTTATGTTGCAAACTATCCGCATATGTCAAGTCTCCCGGCAACAAAAGTACATTGTATCCAGATTTTGCTATTTGCAGAAGTGTCGCTTTTGTCTTCTCGGTTTGTCCGAGATCGCCTGTGTAACCAATAATTTTCATAACCTTCATCAAATATAAATTTGTAACTTAATTTCAAATATGTACAAAAGAAATGGTAAGTATTAATTTTCGATATCATATGTACGAAATACATACCTACAACGGCAAATTTAAGTGGAAATGTCGCTGGGGGAGTTCGGAGCTTATACTCCTTTCGATCTTTCTTGCCACATTGGTAAAAATAGGTGGTAGCCGGCATCAAAGGACCGATAACAACGTTGTGGATGAATCCAGATGTGTAATTGTCATATTTGTATGATATAGATTTGCCTATTGCGCTGTATTTATATTTTCCTTTCGACGTTCCATAGAATACAATACTTTGTATGTCTGATTCTGTCACCCAAGATACTCTCATCATGTCCTTCCCAGCTAGTGATATATGCACCTACTTTTCACCATCAAATTTTTGTAACTTTAGTTTTTGAAAAAAGAGTTTGAACCCAATGTAATGTTTCAAATTAACCAATTGAAGCTAACATCATCATAAAGAAATGTACCAAATGAAATGAATACTCTCTTTCTCAGACATTAAGAAAAAATTTAAATTTTTTCAAAAAAAACAAGTTTCATTGAAAAAGTAACAGAAACTACACAGTGAATGAAACGCATTTTGTGTAATTATTACCCTCTGTTTGGATGCGGGAAAAAGCGGAAAGAAAAATTAAGGGAAAATGTTAAAGAAAGTAATTTTCCCATAAAAATTGAGAGGAAAAGTTTACATTATTTCCTTTATTATTTTCCATTTTTCTTGATACAATCAAACACACCGTTATATTTTCTTTTAAATTTTTCATCAAATTTTTTTTATCCATTTTTCCATACAACCAAACAGAGCCTCAGTAAATACATATTGCACTCTACCTCCAATCAACATGTTTATTTTGATAATTTAATTTGATAAATAACGAACCTCAAAGAGATGTAAAGATCGTACCTGTTGAGCAGATGTTGAATCCGGATTAGTAAGAACAAGATTTTTGACCATTTCTGGTGGAGGGCTATTGCAGCACACAATTAAGATCTGAAGAGTAGCTAACGATGTAAATATCAATAGATATCTGAATTTCCATTGATAAGTACAAGAAGACATACTAGCAAGATGGAAGAAGAAAAAAATGAATTGAGATTATTAAATCATTTAAATATCATCTAAGTGATCTGATGTCTTTTTTATATTTAGCAAATTCACTTTTAAATGTTAGGTTCACATTGAAAAACAAAAAATTAATTGATCCAGAATTACTACATGAAGATAAATATTACAAATATATAACTGATATATCAACATTCAAACATTGGGAATGAAAGCAAGTGTCCTAAACATGGGGCATTGTCAATATAAACATTTCTAAAAACATTCAATATTTTTTGTATTTATTTTGTTTTGCATACCTAAAATTTACAATTGATGTGTTGATATGATACAATAACATTCATGACAAATACGGATAAAACAAACTAAAGAAAATATTGGAATATAATGAATAGATATTGTGTAACATAAAATATTTCATTACTGTCTGAGAAGAACTTTGAAGTTAGATTTCATAACTTAAACAAATATAATATTTCTTTTCTTATCTGTAGAGCAAACATTGGTTTGGTTCTTGCTTTTCTCGACGTAGTGTCCATGCCGATTAACCTGTTAATTCTTACCTCACACACATGAGTTTAATATCATGCAAATCTTATAATTGATCTAACAGTAATATTAATAACTTTCTAATAAATTACTAAGCACAAGTGAGTTCAATACGCTCAACAAGTTAAAGTACAAAACACGCACAACCAAATACTCTCATAAAAAAATTATCAGAAGAATGACCATAAAGTTTTTCAAGAGGATATAGACCTGAGGTGACAGAAAAGAAATTTTATTTATATCATGAACAGTAGTAAGGATAGCTTCACCCCGAAATTATTTTGAAAGAGAAGTTAATAACAAAAATGAGCGTGTTGTTTCCATAATATGTCCGTGTTTCTTTCATCAACGTAACACAATTTTATTCAGGAATGTGAGTATAAGAGGTCTGAAAAAGAGCACCATATTACTTATGTTATCTATAAAGTATTAGGGATATCTGATTTTGTTACCCATGTTATTCTCATCAGTGTCATTTTGTTGCTATCAACAAGATATATATATAGGATAAAGTTTAAGGAGGACGACTAACTTTTTGTAAGACGGTAGGACACAATCTCGATCGTTCATTAATTATAATCTAACGGTTGAGATTTAAAGTCAAATAACAGTCAAATCCAACCGCCCCGTGTTTTTCGCAAATCCAACCGCCTAGTTTAATTAAAACTCAACTTTAATCTCAACCGTCAATTTATTAAAATTAATGGCTCGGATTTTGTCCTCTTGTCTTACATATATATCATGTCTCACATGATCTCAACCCTATACATATATTGAAAAAATAACCCATGGAACCCCCCACTTTTGGTGGATCCGTGGAACCCCCTCCATCACCATTGGATCATGGATTGAGATGGATTGTGGGAGCGACACGTGGATTGGTTAATTTAATTTTAATTTCGTAACCAAGGGCAATGTTGTCATAGTTAGGAATTAGTTTGTAGGGAAATGTTAGCATTAATTGTTGATTGCAAGTGTGTGTAGCATTAATGTGGTGATGTGTTAGTTTTAGTATGGCATTAAATGTGTGATGTGTAAGTTTTGGAATTCATTAAATGTGATGTGAGTTTGTAGATTTTAGTTTCCCACCAATTTTAGTTTCACTCTCTTGAAGCTCAAACTCAACGTTTCACCACCATTTTTTCAAATCCAACCGCCCAATTTAATTAAAAACCAACTTAATCTCAACCGTCGGATTAATCAAATCAACGGTTGAGATTATGTCCTTCTGTCATACTAAAATTTATCGTCCCTCTCGAACCTAACTATATATATATATATCGAGAGAGACGTTATATTTTTGTAAAAACGAAGGACACAAACATAGTCGTTGACTTGTAAAACGGTTGAGATTAAAGTTAATTTTTATTTAAATTGGACGACTAGATTTGCAAAAAATACGGACGGTTAGAATTGACGATTATTTTTTAATTAAATAACATTTGTTACACTATTTGAAATCTACAGTGGAGATTATGTCTTACCGTCTTACTAAAAGTTACATATCCTTCTCGAACTTTACCCTATATATAGGATTAAGATCAAAAGAGACGGTAATTTTTGTAAGACATAAGGACTTTTCTCAACTGTTGAATTGATTAATCCAACGGTTGAGATTAAAGTTGATTTTTAATTATATGACAGTTGGATGTGCAACAAACACGGGCGGTTGAGATTGACGGTGATCAACGGGTGAAAGAACAGAAACCAACAGTTGAGATGATGTCATACTATCCTACGAAAATATGCATGTCCTTCTTGATCCATTTCTGATATATATAAAATGTATCCCATGGATCCACCCAAAATGCTAGACTCATGGATCCCAATTTTTTTTGATAAAAGCATACTTGCATTTCATTGACGTTCGGGTGATCATTGGTATATATATAACCCACGTATATGCCTTATACAGCGATTGCAAGCACAACCCTAGTGGCGTCAAAAAGACAACCACAATCATCTGCTCTTCAGCAAAACATGCTTACTTCGCAGTAAGAGACTCTAAAAAACAAAGAGCATGGAGTTTCTTGAAGAGATGACACCATCCGAAGAAGGTGCAGGTTAGCAGTACATGTTAGCAGTTTTCAAAGTTTTCAGGAGTTCGATGTCATATTTGGGTACATATACCTTGTTTCAAAGAGAACGGCCAACCCGTTAGGACTTTTGGGGATCAGAGTCCGTTTACCTTTTCTTAAATTTTTTTAATGTTTTTTGAACATCTCTTAATATCGTTTTTAGAATTTTTGATTTTCCTGTTAATCCCTAAGTGTGTTCTTCCATGCGCGTAAGCTGCTTAGATTTTTCAAGGCGCTCATACCTTTATTAGTGCAAATTTCTTCCATTTACACCCTCATTGTCTATTTATTTTAATTTAAATTGCTTGATGCATAGGTTGCAGCAAAGAAAACAATTATAAGTGGTTAGGCCTTATAGTAGGGATGCACAAAATGGAACCGGACCGTAAACTCGGATCAGACTGACCGTAAATTTATGGTCCGGTCCGATTCCGGTCCAAACACGATCCGGTCCACGGTCCTTAATTTTTGGAAATTACGGATTACGGTCCGGGCCGGTCCAAGAAATTTACGGTCCGGTCCGGACCTTAAGATATATTAGTTAAAAATAAATTTCTAAAATAATTAAAATATATAATTTAAAATAGAAATAAATCAATAAATTTAATAAATCTAAAATAAACACAACGAAAAATATTTTAAAAGTTAAATAAAATTCATTTAAAATTAAAAATATATATTATTCAAATTTTTAGAATTAAGTAAAAAATATAATTACGGGTTTACGGTCCAAACCCGAACCGGACCGTGATTAGACCGGTCCGTAACGGTCCGGTCTGGTCCAGTCTACGGTCCTCACTTTTAGAAATTTACGGTCCATCTGTCCGGACGGGTTGTGCATCCCTACCTTATAGTGATTTATTTATTTGCAAGCATTATTAGATGCAAGGCTCTCGATCCAAACCGAGTCTGCAACATTAGCTTGATCATCCTCATTTTTGTGCCATGTCCATTTAGCATGAGTTTCGTTTACTAATAGTAATTGCCCGTGCCCGTAGCTAGACTCTCGAAAGACAGATGTTATTGGTTGTGGATCTTTAAGCCTGTTTGACATTTCGTAACCTTATAAGAAAAGCTTGGTTTGAATTTAAAAATGATAAAAATGAATATTTGTATACATTACTGCTAGGCCTTCTTTATTACCACCAGTTCCAACTGTTATATGTACTGCGCCGCATGGGTTAGCACGGTTGTCCATTACCCGAGTCTGTGCATATTAAAGCAAGACTATTTTGTAGAGCGAATCATCAACAAGTATTTAACAAGTACATTTTTTGAACAAGGGGTTGAAAGAAACTTACAAATCGTTCGTATGCATGGACGTGGCCAGCAAAAACTATATCAACGCGTGCGTTCCTTAATATCTTTTCCATATAATGTTTCATACTTACAGACGCGAATTCATTTTGATGTGACATATAAGAATTGTACCAAGGAGCGTGTATGATCACAATGAGCCAAGGAGTTTTAGACCTGTCCACTGATTCTAAATCCGCTTGAAGCCACTTATACTGTGGTGAAACATCTTCAAAAGGTGCATAAGATGCTAGAACAATGACATGTGCTCCCGCCACATCGAATGAGTAGAATAAATTGGATGGAGATTTACTTTCTCTAAAAGGCATGAGCCATCTGATATTATATGCAGTAAAACGCGTATTGTGGACTGATGGTTTTAACTCAATCTCATGGTTACCTGCTGCTACCATCCAAGGCTTTTGGCTAGCCAATGGCTCTACTAATCGTCCAAATGTGTCCCATACAGGCTGCAAACCATCCGCATATGATAAGTCTCCCGGCAATAAAAATACATCGTATTCAGATTTTTCTAAGTGTTGAAGAGTTGCTTTAGTCCTCTCTGTAAGTCCCAAATCGCCTGAAACAATAATTTGTATAACCTTTTAGTCAAAAATAATTATAATTATCAATATGTGTTCAAGAAAAACGCACATAACTCTGTTCGAAGGAAATGCTTAATTTTTTTCACTTTTTCAATATATTTCGTCATTTAAAAATCACATATAAAATCAAAATTAACCGCAAACCACTCATATATATGTAGGGATTGCATTCGTCATTTTTTCAATGCACCAAATTGTGACAACACATTAATGAGACATGTGAGTTGCACATGTTTTACACGTGACATGAACATGACAAGTGCAATGACGTGGTGCAATTTGGTGCATTGAAAAAATACAATTAACGGATGCAAAGTGGGATTCACAAGTCACCAAAATAGATGGATCTACATGATACATTCCTATATACATAATAGTTACCATTCATACCTACAACACCAAATTTAAGCGGAAATGATGGCGGAGGAGTTTGGAGCGTATACTCTTTTCCATTTTTCTTGCCACATTGGTAAAAATAGGTGGTGGCCGGCATCAAAGGTCCGATAACAACCTTGTAGATGTATCCAGATTCATAATCGCCATATTCATAAAATGCCCAAATACCTTTTGCACTAAATTCATAATTTCCTTTCGACGTTCCGTAGAATACAACAGCAGGTACTTTTGATTTTGTCACCCATGATACTCTCATTTTGTACTTTCCAGAAAGTGATATATGCACCTACTTTGCCCATCAATTTCCAAACCATTAATTTACAACAAAGCTTTTAGGTATTCAAATGATTTCTACAGTACCTGCTGAGGCGATGAGGAATCCATATCGGTAGGATCTAAACCTTGTACCATGTCTCGTTGAGGACTATTGCAGCACACAATCGAGGTTTTAAGAGTAGCTAAAGATGTAAAGATCAATAGAAATATGAATTTCCATTGATAGGTATAGGAAGACATGCAAACAATATGAAAGAAGAAGAAAAATGGATTGAGATTATGAAAGTAAATAAATATCATCCACACAATGAGAATTAAGGTGATTTGATGTAGTTTTCAATACTAGGTTTAATACATGGTCTGATGCACTTAAGTCTTAAAACCAAACATTAAAAAATTGAAAGTAATTGATTCGTAATTGATGCAAAATTATTACATGAAAATAAATATTATTATAATTGATGCATAAAATTTGAATCCATAAGGAATGGAAGCAATAGACAAAAAACGCAGTGTTATCAATATAAATATTGCTATAAAAATGAGAGAAATGTGGTACGAATGACTAAAACGATGAAAATACCCACAAAACTCATCTCTGTTTTTGAATCTTATCCAAAGGCATTTTAGTACTTCCACAAATAATTATCAAAATATGCTTAAACCTTTCACCCATCCACACCATTAATTTTTACATATGTCACTTGGCGGTACTAGGGCACTCGGTTTGCACCGAGTCCCGATACATGTAGTAATGCTCTAAAATAAATCATGTGTTTCTTATTTATTGTGTTTATTTTGTTTTGCATGCCTAAACTTTACATTTGCTATGTTGATTACACATTCTCCGTAACATCCATGACAAACACTAATAAAAAAACTAAAGAAAAAAACAGAAAACCAACAACATACCAAGCGAAACATAAAAAAGGAATAGCATCTCCAGGGGCGGATCTAAGATTTCAAAATATGTAGGACTGAATTTTCAAAGAAAATACATCAGTACCAATTTTTTCAATGCCTAAATTGTATAATTTTGTGTACAACACTAGAACTTGGAGAGAAACTATGAGCAAGGATGGATGTCTAAGCACGAATGCACATTGGTGAGATCCAAGAAATGTCTTAAAAAATTTCTAAAGTAAGAACATGTTGCCAATGCATCTGCAGGTATTGTGGATTGTGATATGTACATAGAGGTTGTATCATGTGGAACCCCCTCTTTTCATGGATCCATGGATCCCCCTTTGCAGCCGTTGATTGCATTTTCTGTTTGCATTTTGGACGCACCAGATTGTGCCACGTGTTTGCATTTTTGAAATGCACACGTGAATTGCACATGCTCATTAATGCGCTGGCACAATCTGGTGCGTCCAAAATGCAAACAGAAAATGCAATCAACGGTTGCAAAGGGAGATCCATGGATCCATGAAAAGGGGGGGTTCCACATGATACAAACTCTACATAATGTATGTACTCGACATCATAATAAAGTTGATACTTTCCTTAAAGTCGTAAGATGCATACTTTCCTAGGGCTTAATTAAACTTGTAATAAGAGAAGCCATCAGATCCTTATAAAGATGGATTTCAACGAGATGTTCTCAAGATTAGTTAATCCAATTGTACAAAATCACTTTATCCTTAAACTTAAACTCTTTACAACTATTTCCCCTTTAAAAGATTGAAATGATATAGAGGATTTTCTTTGTCATCGAGAGGTTTTGACAGTCCATATACAAAAGTGCTTCACTGAGTATGGTGAAGGTTAATGAAGTGGAGGATCTCAAAGAATTTCAGTAGAGATCATCAGAGAATTCCTTTCTTAACTGATCCAATTCTGTATTGTTAGAGTTGGAAAGGCTGAAGGGAGGAGATAAGACAGAGTTAGTCAAATTTGAGTGTCCAATTCTGTTGGTACCATTGATGTATAACATGTTTTTGAGCATTGTAGATATTCGAAGTAGTTAGATCAAGTTAGAATAATAATGAATTACAGCTCCAGAACTTGAAGAAGGAGATGCAACAAGAAATGCTGCAGAAAGAGATCAACGCACGACAGAGCAGAATGCCGCAATAGAGAAAAGTGTATATTCTCGGGGTATCAAATATACGAGAAGATAATGTCAGTTGCATCCACGAATATCTTCGCGAGATATGGCTAAGATATTCTCCAACTATAATTTGGAAACGCAATCTCAAAATTATAAACAAATATTTATATTTAAATATTCGTTGGAGGACTTTTAGGGATTGGCCGGTCTCATAATTAGAGTGGAACGGGATTGGAGAATCAACGCTTTATCAGATCAAACACTCTCCCTTGCAGCAATATCCATAGAATAAGAGGTGAGGTGATCATAGTACTTCGTCGGAGATCAGAGCGCAAGTTAGTACTCGGACAAACAAATCGAGAACCTGATGAAGGTTGACGTTTTAAAATAGATGTCTATTGACAAATATCTGTCCTAGCCGTATGGAAGGCGGTCAGTGGCTCGGGAGAGCACTACAGAGGACACGTTCTATCTGTCCGGAAGAAGGTCAGTAGTTCGAAGAACACTAAAGAGGATGATTTACTGTTTGAGAGAACTAAGGTTGCTTAGACAAGCCATAGAGCTGGAGTCTAACATTGACGGGAGCTTAGTGCGCATCCAGACGAGTCGGTGGTAGAAGAGCTTGAAGAGGGAGTCTTGCAAGTTTGTACTTTTTTTCGATCATTTTTATGGACTGTTGCTTTTTGGAGTTGGGATAACATCCCCACACGTACGGACACATTATCCCAAAGTAGGTTAACAAATATCTGAGTCACTGCATTTACTTTCAATATTTCCATTCATTCGAAACACATTCAAAACTTACTAACGTGCTTTCTCAAAAGTTGTCACAATAACAACGCTGTAATACATTAAAAATACAATTCAAAAGAACAACTCTTTCACTTAGTGCTTTAATAATATTACACGAAGAACAAACTGATCGCTTATGAAGTTGGATTGGACCATGACACACCCAATTCAAGAAGTCCACGTCCTCCAGCAAATGCCAACGCACACAGACCAATCATCATTGAGTAAACGGGCGACGTAGTGCTGTTAAGATCGCAAAAACCTTATGGCCAAAACAACCAAAGAAAACAGAAGAAGAAAAGCAAGAACAATAAGAAACAATGTTTTGTAACTCATTTTCCACACAAATTTTGTGATTAATCTATGGGCACCAAGCCAAGAGAGGGATTCACTATACTGAATTTTGAGGACGGATACAAACTTGTGTCCCGTTGCTACACACAACTGCAATATATTTCTATTTATACAAGAGTCTTCAGAAACCCTAATAAAGACCCTATTGTACGTAGGACAAGCCCAAATAGTCTCCACATCCCAACAATCTTTCACTAGGAGTCTAAGTGCATAAGAATTACAAATACAAGACTCCATCACTCTTCAACCTATACTAAACATTTGAATTTACAATTTACGCTCCATAGAAATCATAGACATATATATCCAAAATTTAAAATTCACTGCGCCAGAAATACGCTTACATGACACATAAAAAATGTCGGATAATATCTAAGTCGTATGATAACTTACGCGACGCAGTTGGAGTCGCATAAGGTAAGTTGCATAAGGCCTATTCCGAGCCGTATTTTGCGAAATAACACATATTGTCTTATAAAGCACGAGTCAAATTAGACTGTCAACTAAAGTGACATAGTTATCATTTATTGTTATTGTTAAACGATACGGGAGACCAAAACTAAATCAGGCATTATATGGTTTAGAATGTTTCATTTACAAGCCGTATGTTAATTGTACTCAAACAAAATTCTATAGATACATCAATTTTTCAAAGTCTCGAAACATTCCACAAAATGTACAAAATGATATCACAATAGTACACGGTAAAAAGATGAATTCCTCAATAAACTTTATAACTTAAACATATATGCAGCCTCATGTAGCTTGACTTTAGACAACATACCCGGCTAGAAAAACTTGACTTTGGACAGCAGAGGAAAGCTCTTTTGAGACCCTTACTATTGAGTGAGACCTGAGACCCCAATCATGACCGTTGGTTGCATTTGCTTTTGGGGTCCGGATTGTGCCACGTGGAGGTCAGAGAACAAAAGCAGCAATTTCTCTCACCTCCGATTTCGAATTTTCTCACCTCCGCGTGGCACAATCCGGACCCCAAAAGTAAATGCAACCAACGGCCATGATGGGGTCTTAGGGTCTCACCCAATAGTAAGGGTCTCAAAAGAAACCACCTCTTGGACAGCATATGCAATTGCAACACCATGATGTTGAGAGGCTAATGTGGCAGCAACTTGACTAGCAAATCTGGCAACAACATATCAAGGGGTTTTGGTTGATAATCTTGTGTAGTTTGATGATTAGAGTTTATTTCTAGTTGATGATGAAGGTTAAGTGAAGAAATGAAAGAATAAAACATATAGGTGGAGGAATAAGGTCTGTGGAGATGAGTTTGAGAATGAAAAATCTGGTTGAGGGAAATGAGTTTGAGGGAGGTGAAATTGTGAGTGGAAATGAGTTTGAGAAATGAATTGAGAAGTATGAAACTCTGCAATTTTCATATACCTGCTTGAATTTGCACATTTCGTATGAAGTTTTCACATCTCGTTTGAAATTTTCATTCCCGCCTGAATTGTTCACATCTTATGTGACTAACTTAATTAGTGTCAATCACCTAATCATTATGGTTTTTCATAAATTGTTACATATATTGTGACAGGAATCCGTTCATTTGCGACCCCCTCTCTCATCTGCGAACCCTGCGACCCTTTAATCTGTCATTGGATCAAATTTGATCAACGGTTCAGCTGCTTTTATGCATTTGTGCATTTTTGTCGTATCTGCTTTATGTCATTTAATGCACCTGCATGTGTGCACGTGGCAGACTTTAATTCGCCCCAACTTTTAAATGGGTCGCAGCTGAACTGGACTCTATTGTGATATGCTTTACTCAATTAGTCTCCATGTTACATAACAACAAATACAAGCATTGAAGATAACGTGAGAACCACTTAGAAATCTGAAAACAAACATGTATAAAATATGATTTTCACTTCCATCAAAAAATATAACTATACAATTCATAAAAATACACAATAATTTTACAAAAGTTTGAACATTCATAGTCAAACTAAACAAATTTATAGCTTTTGATTTAACACTTTAATTGATATCACATGAGAAAATCATGTCACATTTATCAAAAATAAAACGTAAGCGAGCAGGAGAGAAGGCGAGAGAAAAGGATCGTTTGTGTACCTCTCTATTCAAAAGTGTTATATATAATCTACAATCAAAGGTGATGCGACTTACATATACCAAAGCTAGTCATGTAACATATAAATAATTGATGAAAACTTTAAATGTGTCTGAAATAAATCACACGTAAGTTATTAATATGTTATTGGTCCAACAGAGCAGTGTAAGTTTAAAATATATACTAACATGACAAACAATGGATTGTCGCATCAATAATAGTTGCATTAGAAACTTAATGCAACAAATATATGCTAGTCACTTACTATTAGTCACAAAAGGATTATTTTGCGACTACTAAATATGTTACTCATGTAATGTGTCTTATGTGACTCTTTTTTATGTGACTTCATCAATATTATTCCCTCAAGTGTATTTCTGGCGTAGTGAAAGTGATGTAATAAACTTAAGAATTTACACTAAGTTTTAAATCTGTTCTCAACTGATATAAATGGCATCATCAGTATGGGTCCAAAAAGATGCATCTCGAATAGTCAAAAATTTCTTACCTATTACGAGCATGCTTACACAAAAATTTACTCATGTGAATTCATCTATTTTGATGAATCATGGAACCCACCTTGCATCCGTTGATTGCATTTTATAAATGCATAAGATTGTGCCAACACATTAACGAGTCATGTGGGTTGCACATTTTTTGCACTTGACAAATGCATTGACGTGGTGCAATCTCAGGCATTGATGAAATGAAATCAACGGATACAACATATGTTTCATAAATCTACCAAAATAGATGGATTCATATGAGATATCCACCTTATATATGTCAAGTCCCTTCTCAACCACCATAGACCGATTGGTGCACATGATGGATCTTACCTAACAATGATCTTAAGCATCTGCAAACTTAAATATTTTCAAGCATCACCTGAATTTTTAGCGATGTAAAACCACTCCAGTAAGGCGCATATCGATTGATTAGTAAAGTGCCACGATTTATGCATGTCACAATTATATATTCATTTATATTTTCTTGACAGTTCATACCATTAGCTTCTGAGCTTGTATATCATCAGCCAGTTTATTTATGTATACAAGAATCTGCGAGGCAATGAACGAGCTGTGGATGAGATGTAGCCCTCAAACTAGGAAGCTAGTGTGGATTCTTTTTCTGGGACAAGTCGTTTCACTTTTGCTGGCTTTGGGCAGCTTAGGTTCATCCTTGATTGCTGAATTAGGTGCTTCCTTCAACCCCTTCCTTTAATATTTTTGACAATGCAACTGTTTCTAAAGCTGGCCTTTGTTAATATGCTCGAGGGTATGATCGGGTATTTGCGTGTGTTTCTTCAGGTGTAGATGCTCCCATTTTCCAGGCTTTGTTTAATTATGTTCTTCTGGCAGTTGTTTGTGGTGGAATTATGTTGTATAGACGACAGAGGCTGCTGGTAGAATTCTTCTGATTCAAGTCCATCTTTGTTATGCAAGTCTATCTGATTCGGTTTATTTTTTTCAGGTGTCTTGGTATTGGTATCTTCTTTTAGGTTTTGTCGATGTTCAGGGAAACTATCTATGTAAATGACTGCTCTGATTCTTTGGAAGTGCACACTCTATGTGACATGACAGCAATATTCAGAATGGATGGATTCAGGACTTGTTTTTTGTGTGCAGTTAACAAGGCATTTCAGTACTCATCCATCACCAGTGTGACATTACTGGACTGCTGGACAATTGCTTGGGTTATTGGCCTTACATGGATACTTCTCGGCACTCGTTACACCTTGTGGCAGTTATTCGGTGCAACCATCTGTGTCCTAGGCCTAGGTTTAGTGCTTCTATCAGATGCTGGGGTTGCTGGAGGAGGTCACATTTTATACTCAATCAATAAGCTTTTCTATCTCAGCCTAATATCCCAAATAAGCACAAATATATGTATTATTAACTTTCAGGTGGATCTAGGCCTCTCCTGGGAGACATACTTGTCATCGGAGCAACATTTTTCTTTGCTATGAGTAACGTCGGTGAGGTTGGTAACCTATCCATCTGGCTGAAATATTATACGAAGTAGGCTTAGCAGTACCTCATTCCATCAGTATTTGAAAAAAACAGGAGTTTTTTGTGAAGAAGAAGGATTTAGTTGAAGTTCTTGCAATGTTGGGTCTTTTTGGTGCGCTTGTGAGCATTTGCGAGATGTATCCTTTTTTCAGGAAATAACCATACATAGTCATTGTTTCGATCATTTGGGGTGAATGATCCTTTACACTTGTTTTAGCTGTATCTTTGAGATAAAGAGCATTGAGTCTATAGCATGGTCAACCGAATTAGTAAGTAACGGCATCTTCTGTATCTTTTTCTAGTTCCCTTACTTCCACCCTCAAACTAAGTGTTTCTTTGTCCCTTGATATTCAAGATACTAGCTGCTTGTGGATACACTCTTGTGCTATTTTTGTTCTACATATTCGTGCCGCTTGTAATGCAGGTAAGTCCATTTTTTCCGATTACATCTTCCTTTTACTTTTTACAAATGTACTTTTAAGATACCAAGTTGGCTGTGTGAGTGCAGTTAAGTGGAGCAACATTTTTCAACCTGTCTGTTCTGACGTCTGATATGTGGGCAGTAGTCTTTCGAATATTTTTCTACCATCAGAAGGTACTTGTGTCCGCACGTAGTAAAACTGATTCTACCAAAAGCAGGTTTTCTTCGTCGAATTCTCTAATGGCTCTAATTGTAACTAACTGATTTCAGGTTGACTGGCTGTACTACCTGTCTTTTGCAACTGTGGCAGTTGGACTTGTTATTTATTCAACAACGTAAGTTCCTAACAATTTATCACCTTGAGCCTTTTCATGTCTTGAATTTTTAAGCTGACGGACTTTAACGGTTTAACCCGATTCTTCTGTCAGTGGAAAAGATCCTGAGCAAGTACAAGTAAACTGTCACAATGTGCAATATCAGAACATCAATGTTGAAGTCATAAATGGAGACCTGGAGCCCGGATTAATGGTGGGTAATGCATACAGACTTTTAGAACCATAAGGATTTAGAATATGATGTATACTGTACTTCTGAAATGTATGTATACTGTAATTTGTAACAAGATAGCAGAAGAATACTTCCCAAACAAACTGCAGAACATATAAAAAGTTTTGCCGTCGTATGTACTAATTTTTAGAATGTCCTTTCCTGAGTTTATCTTTTATATTATATTTTTAGAGAATGTATTATGTGGATCATCTCAATTTGGTGGACTCGTGGATCTCCTCTTGCACTCGTCGATTGCATTTTTTGGACGCACCAGATTGTGTCAGCGCATTAATGAAGCATGTGACTTGCACGTGTGCATTTGGCATGTGCACATGATAAGTGCACATACGTGGCGCAATCTGGTGCGTCCAAAAAATGCAATCAACAGATGCAAGAGGAGATCCACGAGTCCACCAAATTGGATGGATCCACATGATACAACCTCTATATACTTATGCAATAATGAAATAACTAAGTTATCAGCAGTAGGTCAATATTAGAGGCTATGAAACTTCTAAAATGTGGAGGCTACACATGGATTTTAATCTTTAGCAGATGTACTTGCGTAGAAGACGAATGGAGACTACTGGAGTTAAAGTGAAGGTTATTAGATGGATTGTATTAGTAGGGTTGAGTTCTTTTGCGACCTAGGTGCAGATTGTGTATTTTCAGTTGAATCATCTACACTTTTTAGTAGTCTATTTGCATAATTCAAAATATATTTGTGTATTTCACGAAAATAGGTAGTATGTAAGACTTGTTTTTGTGCAAAATGTTATTTAAAGTAGTTACACCAAAGTTATAATAGTAATTAATTATAACTGAAAACTAAAAAAGGACATGCAACAAAAGGTACTACATAAAGAACTGATATGCAACAAAGGAAAACATCGACATTATCAGAAGGTAACAGTCACGGAGATTGATATTTGAGAAGATAAGACAGTTGCATATCCACGAATATCTTGGAGCTTGGGAAGGATATGACACAGATCCAACCATAATTTGAAAGCACAATCATAAAACTTGAAAAATTATATCTAACAAATATTTAAATTAAGACATCTGTTAGATGATTTTTAGGGATTAGCATCGCTATATAAAGAAGTAGAACGGGGTTAGCAAAACATGTGCTAAAATCAGAATTTCTAGTTTGATAGCGATATACAAAAACTAAATTGTTATGTGACTAGAGTACATCATTGGGGATTGAAGCTCCAGTATTGAAGCTCCAGTACTTTACACAAGACCGAAGAACTTGCTGAAGGTAGACGTTAACAAAAGTTGATAAAGACGCAAATTTGTCTTAGCCGTCCGAAGGAGGCCAGTTGTTCAAAAAAACACTCTATAGGATGAAGCAACATTCAATGCGCATCCAGATGAGTCGGTAATAGAAGGGCTTGAA
Organism: Sedum album; assembly: GCA_006409495.1. Lineage (NCBI taxonomy): Eukaryota > Viridiplantae > Streptophyta > Magnoliopsida > Saxifragales > Crassulaceae > Sedum > Sedum album. The sequence continues at coordinate 19,868 of QZGG01001172.1, forward strand.
GAGGGAGTCTAGCAAGTTTACTTCATTTTCTATCATTATGCTTGTTAGAGTTGGTATAACTCCTCCACATGTACAGACACATTGTGCAGAAGTGGGTTATCAAATATATGTGTCACTACTTTTACTTTTCAGTATTTCCGTTCACTTGAAACACAATCAAAACTTTAATAACGCGTTTTCTCAAAAGTTGTCATAACATAATGACGCGTGCAGTATAGTGAATAAATATTCGGAACACGCAACTCAAAAGAATTTATAGAACTAGGGGTGACCTAGTGTCGAACCCAAGGGAACAGTGGAGTCAAGTTATATTTCAAACTCGATTACTAGCTTTTAATCCTCTATACTCAATTACTAGCTTGCAATTTAGTTCTTAGGTGTTTTATTTATTTCAAAGGCAATATTATTTATTCAAAAGGCAATACTTAAAAGGCAATATTTAAAGAAAAGGATTTGTTATCAAATATTAAAAACTACGACAAGGATGAGAATCCTCCACTAATACTTATGGTTTCACTCGAACAAGATATATAAATCCTCACTCCCGTGTTAGATTTATATTATAGTTATGAATTTCCTTCTTGATGACAATTTAATCTAGAACGTATAGTTATATGATAATATAAATCCTCACTTCCGAATGTTGGATTTATACTATAGAATTTAGACTGAGTAGCATTAGCATACGAATCCTCACTTCCGAATGTTGGATTCGCACGTAAACATCTACTCGACTAGCTTCATTCCTTCCGGTGTTTTCACTAATCTGTCCAAATACGCTTATTAATACATTCATGCACCAAATATACTCGCTGCTTCCGCTTTGCTAATATACTCGATCTAATGGTTGTATTGATTCCAAAATATCTAAGTTCACCTCCGGTCCTTCCCTAGATAATACTACTCCGACCTACTCTTCTAGATGTTTTGTCAGGACACCTATTTATGAAGATAAGCTCGGGTATGATTCAACACACGCAATTGTCATACAAGAATTGATTCATATAAATTAAATAATCATGTTCTAGTTATTCATAAGCATTAGAGATTCATCAAATCCCTATCATAAGGAAACTACTCACTCATCTCGAGTGATAATGCAAACATGTTCAAACGATTGTAAGTAAAACGATTGTAAATAAAACAAGAGTAAAGTTTAGAAATTCTCAGTGATTGATGATCCACGGTCGAGCTCCAAGCTGCTGCTATTCTCCTCGTTATCTCGAGTACAAAATCTGGTTGTATAAACTTCAATAATTCAATCGGTCCTCCGAACTCTCTCGGGTATATCTTCTTCTTCACTTGGTTTACTCGACTAGACTCAATCACTTTATTTCAGCCCCCTTAGGTAGCTCGGGCAGCAGCAGCCAACTTCTTTGATCTCTTGTGATGTTTATATAGTGAAGTTCAATCAAAGGGTCGAGTGCATGAAAGGTCTTGCCTTAACTCCAATCATAAATGGCCGAGTAAATGGAGAGTTAAGCTTATCTTCATGTATTTAATCTTCGAGTAAGTGGAAGGTCTTCCTTATCTTCTTGTATTAAATCACTCGAGTTAATGGAGATAATCCATACGAAGGGTCTTGGTCACGTGATAACTTGCTCGAGCAGTGTTTACTCGGTCGAGTAACTTGGTCGAGTAACTTGTTTTAGCTCGGGTCAGGTACTTTAGTGCACTCGGTCTAAGAATTGCAGAAATGATCCAAATTATGTCTGATTTAGGCCGAATTCACGTGCTTTTCCTCATATTTCCATTTATGCTCCTTCGTAAGGTGAATCGTGCTTTTGACCTGAAACATCAATCAAAGTATCAAAAGTAATATATTTTACGTTATAATCATATGAAATAAGCATGAAAGTAGGGGCTTAAAATAGACATTTCTAACACTGATCAAAATACCCCACACTTAATCCTTGTTCGTCCCGAACAAGTATTAAGCTTATTTCTTACTCCTGAGATTTCTAAAGTTTCTAATCCTAGTTCACTGTCGTAGAAAATCACGAATGCATTTAGCATATGCATTAAGCCTTTAAACCTCTAGGCTGCCCTAGCGGACGAGTTTTAGTCTCGTGAGAGTTTTCAGATAACGGAATACTCACAAATCCTGCACATCATCCATTCATCGTATTCATTTACATAGCTAGTTTAACAAACATTCTTTTGCATTATTCTTTAATCAAAAACACTTCAAAGTATAGCTGATCATTCATGGCATGAAAAATCATTGAAAATCACTTCAAATCACGATAGTCATAAATTTCAAGTAACTCGAGCAATAAGAAACTAACCTTGATTTGACCTTCTCTCATTCCCAACTTACACCGAAAATCACAAAGTAAAACACAATATTCAAGAGGAGTTTCACCGAACCAATCACCTATGCTAGCAAGGGCTAGTCCATAAGGTCAAGGTCAAGAATTCTTGCCCAAGAATTAGACTACACGTCGTAATCCATAAGAGTAGAGGAATTCCGGATGATTACCACATATTTCATGAATTTTTCTCTCAAAAGCATGTCATGCCTACGTACATAAGTACAAGGATCGTCCCTAAGCAATTCTCAATGGTTATCACTCGACAGCTTCACTCGAGTCGCAACATTATTTAGGCAAAGCAAGGACTTAAGTGGGGAAACAATTATTTTTTTTTTTTTTTTTTCAAAACAAATACTTTCAAGGGGGAACTTACCTTCCTAACCTCTCTTGCTGTTTTGTCAAAGCAGATACTTTCAAGGGGGAAATAAATTTTATTTTCTTTCCTAACCCTCGGCAAATGCTCGACTTTATCGGATAACCCCACACTTAAGACTTGACTAGATGCCAAAATATTAACTCGAGTGTTACAACAAATGCACCATATATTACGAGATATGCTTAAGTCACCTAAAGGCAATACAATAGCTTTATGAAATATTATCCATTTTGTTCAAAAATTTCCTATAAAATTATAAAACTTTGCTTTTCTCAAGGTGTCATGTCAAAAATTTCTAAGAAAAATCAAAATTAGGCAAGCTCTTAAGTTAAGTCACAAGAAATAAATTTTCTATCATGAAAGTCGTTCAATTCAAAAATTTCAATTCATGAGTTTCTCAGCAAACATTTTTAATCTAAGTGCTCGATCTTGTTTAGCATGTTTAATTGACATTTTTCAACGTGTTTTCATTTAAATAGTAGGATGTATGCAAATTTTGAAAAGTATGCAATGTATATATCATGAAAATTTGTATGCATACTACTCCCCACCCCACACTTAAAAATTTGCTTAGTCCCTAAGCAATAAATTAAGATTAAGGTGTAGAGATACTTAGCTGGTTGTCGAGTATTTCGTTCTTGACATTATTCTTCGTATCTTGACTTTCCAATGCGCTGCACATCTATCATTCTTGCAATGCTAACAAAGATTTGTCATTATATAACAAACAAAGCAAAACATGATAGATAATCAATTTAAAATGTTCAAACAAGTGCAAATGTCAAGTACTCGATCAATCTGTGGTCTAGTTGTGAAAGTTGGTTGTTTATGGTGTTGATTGTTTGGGAGATCGGGTGTTCTAAGGTTTCGGAAGTTGTTTCATTATCAGACCTATTCGTTGTCACCTACGTTATCTTCTGCATCTACGAATTCTTCATTGATTCTTCGGTCGAGTGATGCAATAGGTCTAGGTGGTGATCGGTATCCTTCACACGAGGTGTGAGTGAACAATGTCTTCATCATTTCTCCTTGCCAAATAGTCATGTCAGTATACCAATTAGTGATGTCCCTTTGCCATGCAATCATATTTCTAGATTCCTTAAAAGCTCATCAAGGGAATTGGTCTCGGGTGGTGGTGAGTCGTGAATATCATCTTTGTCTTCGTTTTCGGGTAAGACAATAATATCTCCTCCGCTGAGTTTTATCTTCTTAACAAGTCCTCGACTTAGTAGCTCGACCTCTCCTAATACTTGTTTTGGCAATGCCTTTCTCGGGTCGAGAGAAAATCCTACATGCTTAGCTAGCATGGTAACAAAATGTCCTCCACCAATGTACAATCCTTTGAATGACTTCAAGAGACATTCTTCAAGTGTTCGAGTGATGCAAGTGAGCACATCGAACGGAAGATCCTCGTGCATACAACATATTATATCCAAATCATCCTTGTTTACGAATCTTCCTTTATCACTACGAAGGTATAGGCAAGTAGCTATGAGACGATGTATAAACTTCCATTCCGAACTTCTAATCTTTGTAGCCGTGCTACCCGACTTATAATCCATACTACCGTTTGTGATTTCTCTCCAAACTATGTTCCTCATATTCTTAGTGATCGGTAAACATGGTTCGCAATGCTCCAAACCAAATGCAATTCTTAAATCATCACTAGAGAGAACAAAGTCCTTGTTTCCTAATCGAAATTTCCATTCTTTCACAACTTCTATCTTGTGTCCTCTTAACTCGACCACTCTCCATTTGGTCTTAAGTGAATAATAAATTCGCGCACTACCTTTTCGTACACACCCGGATCATCACCAAACACAAATCCTAATCCATGGTTCTTAAACCTCGGCTCAATCTTATCAAAAATCAACACCACTTTGTCTAGAAATTCAATGTCCGGAAATAAAGGAGTAAGCACTTTGAAATTCCTAAGCTTCTTTTCCCTTACTTTCATCTCCGAATCTAGTCTAATTTGTGCATTGAACGGATAGGGAGTAGATTCAACTAAAGAAGGGTTGTTACCATCAATAGGTCGAGTTGTACTCGAGTCGGCCGGGTGAGGGTTCTCTTCCGGTCGAGTGACTTCAATACTTTGTTTAGACAACTTTCTTCTCTTGAAAACTACTTTGCTCCGCTCTTGGTTTTCCATTGGTGTTCTAATTTGTGTAGGATTTGGGAAAGGTGAGATTTTGGTTGAGTGAAAACGGCTAAGTGTTTGAATCGGTCGAGTTAGGGTTTTGTTTTGTGTAGTTGGGCTAGTTATGTTTAAGTTAATATGGCCCAATAGGTTGATTCGGTCGAGTGAACCAGATGACTCGACCGGATGGAAGAGTTTATTTCGTTTAAGTGCAGGTTCACTCGGTCGAGTGACATTCTTAGTTGGTCGAGTGGGCTCGGCCAAAATTCAGAATTTAATTGAGTTTTTATTTTTTGTTCAAGGTGTTTTAATTCTGAATTTTATTTTTAGTAACCCTAAAATTTGGTAAGATATAAATTTCTTCTTTATTGAATTTCTAACTTTGTTTTCCAAACAAAGACATGATTATTTTAGAAGAAATAGGAAATAAGGTTTAATCATCACTCATCAGACTCGATCTCTATTGGTTCTCCATTCGACTTGCGAAATTCTTTGATAGTCACCCTACGAACCTCATACCACTCAATACCCGAATTATTTTTCTTAGGCTTCTTGGACTGCGTTTTGCTCGAGGTAGCTTTTTCCTTACCCTTTCCTTTGCTTGTATCATTGAAGTTCCCAACCGAGCGCGCGTTCTCGGAGGGGTCTTCTTCCTCAGTTACTTCCTTATAGGCAAATTCCAACTTAGCGGGTTGTTTGGCTAGGAATGCTAATTTCCTTAACAAGTTAAAGTCCAATTCTCGGAATTCTGTGTATCTCTCGGGTAGAATAAATTGGCAACCGATGGCTATGCTAGTGATCAATGAAGTACAACCCACGTACTGTGAAGAGTAGTATGCCTGCTGCATACCCTTGAACATAGTTGTAAACACATCAAACCAATTGATATGTTCATCTTGGTCGAGTGCCCACATAATGTTCAAGTCCTCTCGGGTAACTACATCAACAGTTTCGGGTTGGCAATTAATATTCGTAGCAATCAGACGATGCACGTACTTCCAAACGGGATTCTTAATAGAGATGGTGAAGGGATAGTCTCCAATGAAGTCTTGGCGGCTAATGTCTTTCCAAATCTGAATTCTCTGTTGTTCCGTAGCCAAGTGACAAAGTCCTCCTTCAGGAAATCCAAGATGTCTATATGCTTCTTGTCGAGTCCAATAAAAATCCAAATCTTGAATTCTGAATTTCCATCCTTCATAATCATATGCAAAACCATCTCCTTCAAGGTTCAAACGAAGCAATGAACTCATAGACAAGTTCCTTATAGCATTGCTTGTTGAAAACAACATCCACATCGAGTGAAGCTCGGAAACATGTCATAAACTTTGGCACTAATGCCAAGGCTTTGCATTGTCTTGTCATGAAGGGCTATCGAGCTCACCAAAGGCTTGAGTCGGTTTGCATCTTCAGCTAATCTTTCATAGGTTCGTGCATGGTCTATGTTGTCGAAACTTGGTGGGTAGGATGGGTCATAGGTGTGAACAAACTCAACATGAGTTCTTCTTTGGGAGGGTGCATTGGTCTTTTTGGATAGTAGGTTGGATTGAGACATGTTGCTCGAGTATGTTGATTAGGTCGAGTGTGTTGAGTATCCCATAATACTCGATCGGTTTTTTATATAAGTCTAAATTGGGAAGCTCTAAGGTTACTCGAGTAGTAACCTACCTAATAAAGTGTGATAAATCCTAGTATATCAAAGGTTTCTAATAATTGAATATTAAATCAAAGATTAAATCAAAGATTTAATCAAAAATTTAATATATGGAACACTAGTACAGATTATATATTTAACAGCGCTTGAAAAAAAGCGCTGTTAAAAAAAATAGCGTTTTAACAGCGCTTTAATGATAAAGCGCTGTAATAAATATATTTAGCACAGCGTCTCTTTTAAAAACGCTGTAAAAATTATACAACAGCGCTTTTAGTTTAAGCGCTGTCTTATGTAACATATATAACAGCGTTTTTCATGAAAAGCGCTGTTATAAATATCAATTAAGACAGCGATTTTAATATAAGCGCTGTTGTTTATATACGACAACACCTTTTATATAAGCGTTGTCTTAATTGATATTTATAACAGCGCTTTTATTATAAGGGCTGTCTAAAAATAACGAAACACCCTACAAATAATAATGCTCTGATTTTTTTTTTAAAATTTTTGAAACACCCTAAAAATAATAATGCTCTGATTTTTACTTATTAAAGTACTTGATACAGAACAGAGGATGCTGAATTTTGGAATAAAATGAATCACTGTAAGAAGGTGCACATTGTTATAGGTGCATTTTAGCAGTTTTTGAGCTCCCGATGTCAGAATTGGGGCCATAATATATCGTTTCGAAGAGAACGACGAGCCCGACAAACAAAACGGTCTTTGTTGGGCAAATTCGATCATTTACTATTTTATTTTGAATTTTTAGTATTTTTCCATTATTTTTGAATATTTAATTATTTTTGTTTTAGAGTTTTGTTGTTTTCCTATATAAGGAAACGTAGTTATTATTGTTAAATAGTTGATTTTGAAGTTTTCTGATTTAGAACATTAGTTAAAATGCTAGTTGAACTTGAGAGATGCATGTATATATATGCTTGGGGAGAGATGCATGTATATATGCTTGGGAGGGATGCATGTGTATATGCTTGGGAGGGATGACATGTATATATGCTTGGGAGGGATGACATGCATGGTAATATTTTGTCCAAGTGATGTTGGCAACTATTGTGCTTGGAGATGTATATATTATGACTAATTTATCATGTTTCAAATAATAAATTAATTTATAACAGCGTTTAATTTAAAAATGCGCTGTCGTAATTAGGGTTCTAAACCCTGAACCCCGAACCCTAACCCCTAAATCCAAACCCTAATTATACCAGCGTTTAAATAGATAAACGCTGCAATATATATTAAAATTAATAATAAAATAATTACTTTTAACAGCGTTTAATTTCAAATAAGCGCTGTAAATTCATAATTAATAATTTTAAATCAAAAAAATTTATATATTACAGCGCTTATTTCATGTAAAAGCGCTGTAAAAGACATCTTTTTACTATTTTTAAGTTTAAAAAATCAGGTTATATATTTTAAAGGTGTTGTTAAGTTAAGAATTTAAAAACTCAATAAGTAACATTCAATTTATTAAAATATCATGAGAACATATATAAGCATTTGAAATCGTTGTCATTTAAAAATTTGTAATGTGTCTCTTTACTAAGCAATAGGTTGAACAATGTACATTTTGATCAACTATACTTTTCATTAATCAAAACACCACAAAAATGCAAGTAAATAATTATTTTTGAAGTAAATGAGTTATTAGCTTCATAAATCAAATTTTCAACTAAATTTGCTCTTTACAAATCAATAAATTATAAAGAAAAACAAAACATATCAACGGTTTACGACAGCGCTTATTTATGTTTAAGCGCTGTTGTAAATATTATACGACAGCGCTTAAACATGATAAGCGCTGTTGAAAGTTTTTTTAATTCGATTTACTTTAAAAAAATACTCTTTAACATCGTTTAAATATTTTAAGCGCTGTTAAAGAGAGAAATGACGTGATTGGTCGACTCAGTTTCACAAAGATTTTAATCCCAATCATTGCTTAAAATAATCTAACGGTCCACATTCCATACTTAAAATTTCAGAATTTTTAATTACGCGCCCAAACTTCCCGCTACAATCTTTCTATATATATCAAACTTTACATTGAAATTTTTGTGTCAAATTATTTTAGTTCTTCACCGATTCGAGTAAGGATAAACACCATTTTGTTGAGCTTTGGTGTTTTATATTGAATTTTTTCGTTAAGCTTTTATGTTTTGTTTCGTTTTATATTAACACTATGATATTAACACTATTATTTTCTTGCAGATTTGTTGAATTTTGTGATAATGTCGAAGAGAATGTGACAAATTCAAGACGAGCACCGAGTTCAGCATGAAGAAGGCTAGGGTTTTAGTAAAAAAATCGATTTCAATTTCATTGTAATATTACGATTTAAATAAAATTGATTGCCGTTTTAATTATTATTAAATTTCAATAACCGTTTTTTCTAATCCCCGAAAATATTATAATAAATATCTTATTGCGAAATATTTAACAGCACTTTAATTTGAATTATTTAATATTTGAATTATTTTAATTTTCTAATTATTAAAAATAATAATTATTTTACAGCGCTTAAATAAAAACGCTGTGTAATATGTTAATTAAACGACCTCGTTTTTGGTTTTACACGTGGTTGTGAGTTATTATTTTTAACAGCATTTTTTTCTTGATCTTTAACAGCGCTTCTTGAAGCGCTGTTGAAGCGAGTGCTTTTGTAAATCTCCGATTTAAAACAGCGTTTTTTTTAAAAATGCGCTGTTGTTTATAGGCATTTTTAACAGCGCTTAATAATAAATAAGCGCTGTTAAAAATGTCTATAAACAACAACGCTTTTTATAAAAAATGCTGTTATAAATCAGTGATTTACAACAGCACTCGTTTCAACAGCGCTGTTGAAACGCAAAAACAAGCGCTGTTATAAATCTGATCTGTAGTAGTGGAAGTTATGAATATTTATTAGGGTACTCGAGATATTTTATTGTTTAGGAAAGAATTTGGGCTAAGTTGCTCGAGTGGGCTTTGGTTAAAAATCTGATTTTTCTAATTTGGGTCGAGTTGTTTAAGTGTTTTGGGTTACTCGACCGAATGATCCATAGATTCGGTCGAGTGAAGCAATGTCCTTTTTGCTTCGCTTTGCGATCTTAAAACTTGGCGATTATAAGGGTAAATGGCAATAGAATATAGGTACGCACAAGTTCAAGTTACTGACAACAAAGTATCGCAAACGGTACGTCCAAAAGTTTTCAAAAACAACACAAATAAACAACAAAAAGAGGCTTTCCTAGCACTCTTCCCACTCGAAGCTTGTTCCTTCGTTCATCTTCTTCTTTCCTTTCCGGTCAGCACGCTTGGGCATTTCCTTTGCACAAACCCATTCTTTGCTCCTCCTATCCATCAACGTCATCGTGACCAAACGGTTGGTGTCGAGTGGTCTAAAATCTCCTTTGCCTTCAAACCGAAAATATGAGCGTTCCGCGAGGCAAGTGATCAAAGATGAGCAGCCGAGTGCTTTGCTCTTTTCCTTAGGGTTGATCATCTTCTTGAAGCGCTCGGTGAAGACATAAAACCAATCAATGGAGTCTCCTCGCTCCATGAAGTACATCAAATCCAAGTCTTCCCGAGATACTTGAGCACCTTGGTCAACACGAGTGTTGATGTTTGTAGAAATAATTCGATGGATGTATTTCCATACTCCATCCGTTAGGCACTTGGGTGAGCAATTAGGGTCATATTCGCGCATACCGGTTAGCTTCCTCCATACTTCCAACCTCATCTCATCCGTACAATATGGAATAACACCTCCCGGAGAGAACCATTCTCCATCCATATACTCCTTCTCCTCCTTGAATTCTTTTGCATTAATCTCAAACTCCCACGACACACATTCATTCTCATTATAAAACGGTTCAAAACTTGAGAAGAACTCGACCACAAGGTTGTGATGTGTCGGTTGTCCCATCAAATACTCCCACTCGATCAAGCCGGCATTGATAAATATGTTGTCAACAATCTCATAAATTCCATGCTCAATCATAGTAGGTTTGTGAGGTGCAACCGAGCTTACCACTTCCTTCTTGCTCGAGCCACAAAAGTCTTGAGTAATCCTTGTTTCTTGAAATGGTTTTCTAAAGCTAAGTTCCCCACACGGTTTGAAAACCGTCCATCTCCTTGCGAGGGTCTATCCTTCCCATGCTAGATAGTATACATAGTTGTTGAGTCGAGCGGGTCGCCGACTTTTCATCAAGTCGCTCCATCCTTCTTGAAGCCGACAGCGATTTGGTGATTGAGAGATAATCGAACGATTTTTCAATTGGGAATTCGACTTGTCGGTTAGTCGAGCGATTGTTTATTTGGGCTCACCGACTTGGGCCCAACAGATTAGCAATTCAACTTTTAAGCCCTAAAATTTAAGCGATCAGCTGTTGTCTTCATCTGTCGTCTTCTTCACGTTTGCAGTTTCTTCATCTTCTCAATTGTTCTCTGCTGCTCTATGCTCGACTGATGGCTTTATCAGCTTCAAATCAAGCTTCTAATGAGCCACCATTTATTGACAGAAATCGAAAGCCACTCAAAAGTAAAGATCCAGCATGGAAATATGGCTTTCTACCTGATCCTAATCTCAAAGACTTCACCCAGTGCAAGCTTTGTTATAAACAAATGTGGGCATGAGCAATAAGATTGAATCAACATCTTGCGGGTGGTTTTAAAGATGTACTCAAGTATCCGAAGACTACAACGGCCATTGCAAGGAAATTTTAGAAGCTCCTCGACTCGACTTGGCGACTCGACAACCTTGGTAGCATAACTCCAACACTAGATTACTTTTCCTCGGGTTCGACCCTGCTTACTTCTATGGGTTAATTACGGATAACCACTCGTATAATATGCCATATTCCACCAAACCACCCCTATATTGTAATAATATGTTCCACCACCCTTATAAAGTGTAACGTTTCCAATCAACCACCCACGCACTGTACTGTTACCGTTACAGCTTGGACCTGTATACACTCGTTCAATATATTTATTGAATTTAAATATATAAGAAAATTAAGTTCAGTTAACGAAAATCCTGGTTCATCCGTTTGTATTAACCATTTGTCGATCGCCGTCGGCCACAGAAGCACGCAATTTCAGACCGAAATTGAAGAAAATCTTGTCCGGTAGGGTTTCTAAATGTTCGTTCGTTATTTGTTTCGTTCAATTTTTGGAACAGAATCTCGTCCAAAATTTTGTAGTTCTTGGTGAACACCTACGTGCTAGAGGTGCTGATTATATGTAATATTGAGAATGAGCGATACAGACAATGAAGAAAATGAGTAAGATAGATTTACCTTTTTTGTGTTCTTCCCCAGTTGTCCGCTAACATTTTTTTTTGCAAAGGCGATTTATTGCAAAAAGGAAAGGAGCACAACAAAAACACAGCAACACCCACACACCCGAGCAAAGCCAAACCAGCAACAACACACAGCGCCCAAGGACACATAACAGCCAACCAACGACACACAACCAGAGAACAAGACTACCACCACCAGAGCCGACAAGACCACCTACTTACATAGTTTCAAGCTAACTTTGATCTGCCACATTCTAAGAACCTTGTACACTATTGTACCATAGTCATCAGATTGACTCATAAACACTTTTTTGTTCCTACTCTGCCAAGTCTCATATACAGTAGCACAAATGATGAAATAAGCTTTCTCCTTATCTTCTCTAGATTGCCATCTCTGTCTTCTGGACCACTCTATCATTTCCTCCCAATTTGTCCATTGAATTTGAAAACCCAACTCTCTCATGGCCATCTTCATAGTAGGCATTACTCTGCAGCCAAAAATGATGTGATCATTAGTTTCACTTTCAACCTTACACCACGGGCAAATAGTTGAAGAGCTAGAGATCCTCCTTTTGTCCGCTGTGGGAAGCCTCTTATACGCCGCTAACCAGCAACAAAAACTGTGCTTTGGGGGCGACAGCGAATTCCAAACAAGCTTGTGCCAAGCAACATCAGACCTTTGCTCTTTCAGCACCTTGTAAGTTTCCTTGCAATTAAAAGGGACCCCGCTGCCTTTCCAACTAATGAGATCATTCTGAACCACCTCCACACACTTTAAAGCATCATTCCTCAACTTCAGCAAGTTACGGAGAGGCCAGGAGAGATGCGGCTTGGACTCTATGCTCCACAAGCTTTGTCTGACAAAGTGATATTTCCACACCCATTTGGTCCAAAGACAATCTGGCTTGGTAAATATGCACCATATCTGATATAACATCAAGGCCCTATTAAACTCGCTGAGGTCCTTAATACCCAAACCTCCTTGCTTCTTATCAACACAAGCTAAATCCCATCTAATTAGAGCCCTCTTGCTACTACTCACCCCAGCCCACAGATAGCTCCTACAAATCCTGATAATTCTTTTCAACACACACTGAGGAAACAGAATACAGCGCATCCAATAGGATGACATACAAGACAAGACATGCTTAACAAGAACCAGCCTGCCCGCATAAGACAGATGCCTCGCCGTCCAGGACTTGATCTTCGCTGTCATTTTGTCGATAATGTTGTTAAAGTCGCTAGGCTTGTGAGCTTTGGCCTCAAGAGGAACCCCCAGATACTTAATGGGCAACTGGCCATCCTTCAGCCAGGAATGACAGCTTCGAACCAGGGATCTATTGCCGCTTCACCCCCAAAGTGAATGCTAGCTTTATCTGCATTGATCATAAGACCTGGCGACTCAGAAAAGTCATCCAGAGCGTCTTTAATGGCCTTCAAAGAGCTGCTGTCAGACCTGCAGAACACAAGCAGGTCATCAGCGAATATTAGATAAGTAAGGTTGACTCTCTTGCACTTCGGGTGGAAATTGAAGGCCCTGTTGTCCTTAAGCATGTCCATCTTGCACGACAAGACTTCCATAACAATTGTGAATAGAAAAGGCGAAAGCGGATCCCCTTGCCTGAGGCCTCTCTTACTACAGAAATAATCACGCAATTCACCATTGATGAGCACCGAATACATAGGAGATCTCACACACACCATGACCCAGTCAACAAACACCCTGGGAAATCCAAAGCCCACCAAGCATTGCTCCAAGAAATCCCAGTTTACTGTGTCATACGCTTTGCGCAAGTCAATCTTCATCATACATCTCTCGCTCAGATTTCTCCTTCTGTACCCCGCAATAAGCTCCTGCGCAAGACTGATGTTCTGAGTAATCACTCTCCCCGGCACATAAGCAGCTTGGGCACTGCTAATAATCTTTGGCAGAACCTTCTTCAGTCTCTTTGCAAGAATGGATGATATGACTTTGTAAATAATGTTGCAACAGCTTATGGGACGAAAGTCAGCTGGCCCAGACGGAGACAACACTTTGGGGATCAAGGCAATATAGGTAGAGTTGATTCCTTTCGGCATTTTTTTGTCTCTAAAGAACTGCCTGATTCCCTTGTAAATATCATTTGCTTTAGTGGCCCAAACAGCTTTGAAAAATTCAGCGTTAAAGCCGTCTGGACCAGCAGCTTTGAACCTCGGAAGACTTCAGATGGTCTCACCAACCTCATTAAAAGAGACTTCACTGGCCAAACTTAGGATATCTGCTTCCTCGACTCTCCTTTCATGCTCGAACACAGAAACATCCATAGGGCTCCGATCCCCACCCTCTTGGAAAAGCTGCTTGAAATACTCAACAAACACTCTCGAAATGACTTCCCCATCAAAGGAAATTGAACCATCAGGAAGCCTAACAAATCCAATCATGTTTGCACTCCTTCTGCCCTTGACAACATTATGAAAATAGTGAGAATTCAGGTCCCCTTCCTTGGCCCAATTAATCCTCGCCTTTTGACAGTTAAACAAGAATTGATAGTGCAGAATTTTCCTAAATTGAAAAAGCTCAGCTCTCTCCTCAACTCTCAACTGCTCGTCATCAGGCAACTCATTCATACGCACTTGAACCTTTCGCACCCTATGCCTATGCTCTTCGACCCTTTTGCTCATATCGCCTCTGAAATCCTTCATATCTCTTTTTAAACCAATCTTTACCTTTTTCAAAGTACTCTGCAAGTCAAACAAATTACTACACTCTCCCCTCCAATTATGCCTCATGGAAGTCGCAAACTCCTCAGTGAGCGCCCAAAAAGCCTGAAATCTAAACCACTTAGCCCGTTTCCCCTCTTCAACAAATCTGATGATCGACGGGCTATGATCGGAGATGCCGGGCTCAGCAAAAAACCCTTTCACGGCAGGGAAGATATTTCCGAAATCTTGGTTGATGAGAATCCTGTCCAGCTTGCACAAGATATTATCCGTAATATGCCTGTTCGACCAAGTGAACCACTGCCCAGAGCTGCAAATGTCCTAAATCAGTGCTGTCAAAAAAGAACTCTCAGCTCCTTCATCACTTTGCCTGACCGTGCTACCATGACACTTTTCCTCTTCACTAGCAATACAATTAAAATCACCACAGACGATCCAGGGACTTTTAACCCCCGACACCATTCTGAATAAATTCTCCCACAATGCAACCCTGTGATCAGCGCTGTTGAGCGCATACACAACGCAGCTGATACTCTTGTCGATGCCATTTCATCACACACAATCACCTGCTCATCACTGAACCTTACATCAACACAAAAAAGACGAGGGTCCCATAACAACAAAATCCTACTCTTCCCATTCTGAGAGCCCGCAGAGCAGAAAAAATCCCACTCTCTTTTACCAGAACACTTTAAACTAACACTACTACTCTCTTCACTTCTAACCTTAGCTTCAAGCAGAGCAATCATTCCCAGATTGAACCTGTTAATCAACTTATTTACTTCAACTTGCTTAGAGGCAGAGTTGATACCTCTAACATTCCACGCTGCGATATTCATCATTAAACTAGTGTGAGTTTTGCTCCTAATCCTTTTCCCTTAGAGCGATGGGAGTATTTTCTGACCCCTTGACTGGTTCCAACACCTTGAGACGACTTCGCATTCTTATTCTTTTTTTCCTTTCTTCTAACCTCAATAAATGGTTGCTCATCGTCAGGATGCTTCGCTTCTACTTGCTCAATAGCTAGCTGCTCAACAGCTTGTTGCTCACCATTCTGAAGCAGAACAGGTAAGGAGCTCACCTCACCTTGGTCCATATCCATAGCACTGGACATTTGTGTTTCAGGGACCATAGAAAGCTGATCTTCGTCCCCAGCTTCCATTCTAGCAAATCTGACCAACTCCTCCTCACTATCATCCTTCCCATCATCTCTCAAATTGGTAGCTGGCTCAATCAACAAATGCTTCTCGAATTGGGCCACATCCTCCATGGAGACATACGGAACTTTACAATTCTTCTCAATATGCCCAAATGTCTGACAATGAGTGCATCTTGGTGGTAGCCAGTCATACTCAACTCTTTGAATGAAAGTACCCCTTGGCCCATCAATGGTGATAGTACGCTTAACCTCAACTGACGCAAACACCTCAACCAGAACACGCGCAAACATTAGCTTGTTATTACCTGCAGTGAAACCGTCTGTCCGAATGGGCCTACCAACCAGACTAGCAATCTTGCTAAGGATTTCCGGCTGCCTTAGATGGGATTTGAGTCTAGGAAACCTCACCCACACCGGCAACGAAGTCACATTCTCAATCAAATAATTCTCATCTGGAGACCAGATTTGCAGAACCAGCAGCCTGCTGTCAAAGGTCCACTGCCCCAAGTCCAACACCTTGTCTCTCTCAGCCTCCGACTTGAAGTTGAACTGGAAGACGCCCTAGTCCATCTGTCCAACTGTCACCACATTCTCATTACCCCATCTGTTCTTAACAAACCCTCTCATCCTTCCCAGGCTAGGCTTAGCCCCAAAAACAATTCCCACCAACGACCACTGCCACTCCTCCGCAGCCTTTGTCCATTCTTCCTCTGAGCAACTGACACTGCTTGCTCCCAAAAGCTCCGGAAAGAATTTCAGCGCGATTTCGGCGTTAGCAGACCTATTCTCCACACTCTTTCTCTGCCAAAAAGCTTTTGATTCCTCCGCAAAACAGCTCCTCTCTTGACCTACTCCCACCGCCTCGCCTCTTCCTCCTCCTTTACCAGCCTCCTCGTTCCTACGCTTTTCCGCATCATCACTAGCTTTGTCCTTTTCGAGCTCGACCGGATCTGCCCTTTCGCCATTAGGTTTTTGATTTTGAAATCACCGCGCGTGAGGCGCGTGATTCTCTCTCATTTTGTGCTTTTTCAAGTAGTTAATTGTCCGCTAACATTTTGCTGAGACTCTTTAGTGCACTTGTTCTTGTAATGTCCTTCCTGCCCACATTTTGCACAATGCCGCTTTTTAGAGATTCTTATTCTTTTTGTCTTGCTAGGTGGCTCTTCACCGGGTTCTCTCCTTCTAGAATTCTTCTTCGGACGTCCAGGTTGGATGACATACTTGGGTGGCAGTGGGGGTGTCATACCAGACTTCTCAAGTTGATGTTGACCAGGCATAGCATGAATCACTTGATCATATGACCTTATGTATTTCTCTACAGAATAACAGTCATCAACATAGTCATCCACCTTCAGTCAGTCCTTCAGAATCGCACACATTGCGTGGGGACATGGAATTCCAGTCAAATTCCATTTTTGGCACGTACAAGTCCTTCTACCAATATCGACGACATATGACAAATTAAAATGCGTAACCTCGTATGTTTTTTAACCTCCCCATAAAGCCTGACAACGCTGCATTCCTTCAGCTTTTGCTTTCTCAATCAATTTTCTAGCATTCGCAGTAAATTTATGGATGTTGTGTCTCATTGATTCACACTTTGCCACATACCGTCGCATCAGTTGACGTCGAATCCATTCTGCTAGTGTGAGAATGGACTTGTGTCTAGAGGTAAGATATATGAATTGAAACTCTCGCAAGTGTTGTTTACTAACATGTCACTCTTAGTAGTTGTATCAAATCCAAGTCTTGACCAAGTTCTGGGATCCTGGCTCATCAAATCCATATATGCACCTTCATCCATCTTCTTTATATAATCCATATGGTTCTCAAATTCATGTTTTGTGAATGATCGAGCAGCTGCCCATATTGCCTCTTTGAAAGACTGCCCTGGCCACTGTTTCTTGAAGTTGTTATACATGTGTCGGACACAAACACGTGTTCGTTCAATACCCACTTCATGCTGATTTAATGCCTCGATCAACCCCTACAAGAATTAAATTTATATAACCTGTTAGCAGAACAACAAAAATATTAACAAATGAAATACAGACTAAATACTCAGCGTACCTTTTGTCTATCAGAAATAAACGTAGGTTTACAGTCTCCCACGTCTCTCAATAATATATCTAAAAACCAAGCCCAAGAATCCTTTCTCTCTGCCTCAACTACTGCATATGCAATCGGATAAATGCAGTTATTCCCATCTTGCCCAACAGCAACAAGGATCTGTCCAGTAAATGCCCCTTTCAAATGACAGCCGTCCAGTCCTATAATTGGACGACATCCCCTCATAAAACCTTCTTTACAAGCATTCAAGCAAATATAAAGCCTCTCAAAAATAGGCTTCTCAGGATCCTCATTGCAAACCTTTACAAACGCTGAACTTCCTGGATTCCATTTACCGATTGTACTAGCATAATCCCAAACTTTAGAATACTCATGTTTACTGTCCCCTTGTGTTTCAGATTTGCTTTCAAACGTGCTCTCCATGCTTGTTTGTATGATATTTCTAATTTGAGATCCCTTTGTACTGCAGCAATGAATGCACTCAATTTCCAACTAGGATCTACTCTATATTCCTCTAGATACTTATCAGCGAGCCATATTGAGGTAACTTTCTGATTCTTGTGCTGCCTTCCACACTCATGGTTCTGGTCAAACGTTTTCACTTGGAAGGTACCATCTGGTTGAACTCGTCTAGCAAATAATTTGAACCCACATCTAACAACATCACAACTGCATTTCTTTCTCGCATGAATCATTGGACAATCACACCTTCTGGGACACAAAACAGAAACTTTCTTCTTGTCATTATGGAGAAAGTAGTAATCTGCTCCACATTCTACAGCGTGCTGCAGTAAAGCCTTCCTTAACAGAGCACTAGAACTAAAAAGCATTCCACGTTCAAATACAATTTCCCTACTGAAATCTACTGTAGGATTAAACTTCTTAAATTTTCTAAGTTTATTCCCCTCATCAGCAGAATCATTACAGCTATCGAAACCATCTGAGTCTACAAAACCTTCATCAACATCTCCTATCCTATCTCCATCAGATTCAACACTTATCCCTATATTATCTCCCCCCTCATCAGATCCCCCTACATTGTTCCCCACATTACTAGTTCCTCCTATACTGTCACCAACATCTCCAACACATGTAGCCACATCATCTGTTGCTAAGTCAAAATGATAATCATCTTCATCTTCACCATCGCTTAGCACAAAATTCTCATCATTGTCAGAACTTTCAGAACCTAACAATTCATCCCCAGTACCAGTTTCATTTTCACCATCCTTATCAATTTCCGGAGATTTAGGCAGCGAAGAACTAATCAGGGGTAATGGAGGTACATCGTCTGCCACTGAAAACCATATATTCCCCTCATCTAATGGCTCTACTGATCTTAATGTTACTGGAGATGGATCAGATCCTTGAACAACATATATATGACACCACTTCTTCCTTTCCCACATTTTTCAACATTTCCATTGCGTCTAAATCAGTTTCAATGCAATGTAGACCTTTATGGATTGTTTTACCAGGTACTAAGTACCACATTTCCTTAATGTCCGACAAACTAGTTGGTAAACATATCTTCCATAACAACCTTCGACACTAAATCTGGATCTATACGTCTCAGAAATTTAGTCCCACCCATCTGATACTTAATTTTTTGTTCACTGCACTTGTAAAACTTACCCCCATGCAACACTCTAAAATTCACAAGTTCATCTCCTATAAAAATATTTAGCTTCAATATTAAAATACACACACTTGACAGACATCTCAGCTATCATCTATGAACTAGAAAACATCAACTGGTACAATCCTAATTAATCAGACAACAAACAATTTCATAATCTTAATAAGTATGCCAAATAATTATCACAAACCCAAACCTATCTAATACTCAACTGCTACAACAACGCAATAATAGACAAGTCTCTAAACTGTATGACGAATATACTATAACGCTGTCTCAAGTAGGAGAAGAAATTACCTCGGGCGCTTGAATCTGTCATCGTGACTCACCAAACCCTAGATCTTTCGATCAACTGGGAACCCTAAACCCAACTGGTAGAGCTGCTCCAATCCAGCGAAATCCAAATGGTAGACCTGATAAAACCGTCGTGAATTCAGTTAGGATTCTGAGGATTGAGAGTGTAATGAAAAGAAGATAGAATGGCTGTAGATCTGCGATTTCGTCGAAGAAGGTTACGTTATTTTTTTAATATTATTATTAATTCACGCGTCTGAACAACGCGTGTGACCACGCTCCAAACGGTAACGTGAATGGGTGGTTGATTGGAAACATTACACTTTATAAGGGTGGTGAACGTATTATACAATATAGGGGTGGTTTGGTGGAATATAGTATATTATACGGGTGGTTATCCGTAATTAACCCTACTTCTATACTTATTTTAAGTAAGATTATAAATTTAGATTTGCAGTGCACAACGACGAACTGTCATACCTCCATCTTATTAAAATTATTTATATTTCTTAAACTTTAATCATCTAGAGCATTAACAAAAAATAACTGTTAATATCACCCTTTTTATGCTTTATTAACGGTGAAGGTGTTCCTCCATCCAGTTTTTCTCAATAGGTTAGTTACTATCCTAGAGTGTCTGTAGAATGTTGCCAAGGCTTCGGTTCACCAATAGCCACATCTGATCCTACAGTTTCTGTAGAATTTTGTAGAGGATTCAGTTGACCAGTGGGCATTTCTGAAGCTATTCAGTTGGTTCAGTCGTAGATAACCTGAAGTTGAAATGTTAATGTTGTAGATAACCTCAAGTTGAAATGTTAAAGGGAATCCCAAGATGGCAGTCTGTCCTGAATCCATAGAGTTAACACTCGTTCAATTTCAGTATAAAAAACTGATGCCAATGATGCACAAACAATTAACTCCAGCATTGACAAACAGAGTTCAGATAGTATGTGAAACATCCATTCCACAGCCTTATTCTTATTTAGACTCCACACTAAAGAAAATTCGAATATGATTAATACTTGTAATCCTTAACATGAAGAGACTCTGCAGCACCTTCCCCGAGCTGAGCATCACCTTTGTAGGTTCCGAGTGTTGCCTCAGAGTTGGCCTTGCACCTTGTCAGGAAGGCAGCGCGAGCCTTTGGAATATTCTCTTTCTTTCCTGCCCAGGCCTTGAGAGTACTCGACTGCAGTGCGCGGCCAAATGAGAAAGAAAGCGACCAAGGCTTCTTTGTCTGTAACTTGTTCATTGCATTGAGATTGAGAGTGGCTTCTTCTTCACTCTGTCCACCGGATAAAAACACCACTGCAGGAACGGCTGCAGGCACAGTCCTTTGGAGGGCTCGCACTGTGTACTCAGCAATTATCTCCGGAGACACCTTTTTAGCATCTGATCCTGGGGTAACCATGTTGGGTTTCAACAAGGTACCTTCAAGGAGGACATGGTGATCATTCAGAGCTTTGTAGCAAGCTGCCAGAACACGTTCAGTCACATCAGCACACTTCTCGATGTCATGAGAACCATCTACCAATATCTCCGGTTCAACAATAGGGACAAGGCCATTCTCTTGGCAGATGATGGCATATCGTGCAAGTCCATTTGCATTTTCATTAATAGCAAGCTGAGACGGCTCAGTCGGACCAATCTTAAGCACTGCACGCCACTTAGCAAAACGTGCACCAGCTTCATAGTACTTCTGACAGCGCTGAGCAAGACCATCTAAACCCTGAGTGGTCGTCTCCCCATTTGTCCCAGCAAGCTCAACTGTACCCTTGTCAACTTTGATTCCAGGTAAAACTCCACCTTCCTTTAACACATCAACAAAAGGCTTGCCTGCATAAGATAAGCATCAATAAGTCACATATAAAGAATCGCAAAGGAGAAGCATCGATAAGTTACAAAACAGTACCATCAGCAGTCTTCTGGTAGAGAGTCTCCTCAAACAAAATGACACCACTTAGATACTGAAGGGCACCAGGAGTGCAAAAGAGAAGCTCGCGTAGAGCTCTTCTATTCTCCTCAATATTCTCAACATTAATGCTAGACAAACGCTTTCCAATTGTACCAGTAGATTCATCAGCAGCTAGAATACCCTTACCAGGTGTACCAATGTAAGCAGCATTCTTGATCAACTCCTCTACGCATAATAAACCACATCAACACATAAATAACCAAAAATCTCATAAAGCTTGAAACTTTGCAAAAATCAACGACTGGGTATTAATCAAAAACACTAACACAACATGCAAGAATAGCAAATTACAAAAGTGAGCAAAGAAGAGACTGATGGACTCACCGGTGTATTTGCCAATGAAGCAAGACATGGTTTGGTTGCTTTGCGGATTGATTTGGGATGAAACGGTGGCTGGAATTAAGATCGGTGGGTTTGGGTTTATATATGGGTGAAGACTCTAGAAGGCGCTCGAAGGGGGTATGCGTGGGGGATAAGGTAGCAAAGGATTTGTCTCCGACATTTGCTAGCTGGCTTGGTGCGATTCGGTTTGTCATACGTCGGATCAATTGAGATTGAATGGACCGATTGAAAATGTAGTTAGTTAATTGTTCGGTCTAAAATATCTATTCGGTCTAAAATTGTCCGTCTGTTTATGAAAATGGGTGGACAGTATTTATCGGGAGTGCTTAACTTAGTAGGTTTGAATTGTATACTTATAAATTTGATTATAAATATCATAGCACCCGTGGCCTAATGGATAAGGCGTCTGACTTCTAATCAGGCGATTGTGGGTTCGATCCCCACCGGGTGTGTTAATATATTTTGTATATTATTCGGAAAGATTTTTGGAGAGAAACAGAATTCAGATTTTGGGAAAGAAAAAAGAATTCAGATTTTAAATATATTAGAGGGTTGCATTTCTGTGAGACAAAAAAAATTTGTGAGACGGTGAGACATGATCGTACATGTTGATTTTAATAATCTAACAGTGGTGATTAATTCATTTTTAATTAAATTTGGGGGACAAGTGTGCGCTTAATTCATTTTTAATTAAATTTGGGGGACAAGTGTGCGCAAAACACTGGGCAATTGAGAAAAGTGGTTTTAAACATCATCCATTAGATTTGATAAAATAAACGGATGAGATGAACTCTTACTATTTCACACATATATAATTGTCTCATTGGAATCTAATCCATATATTAAATAATAAGAAGTAAATACAAAATTTTCAATATGAAATACAATGTAAAATAGTTTTGAAGAATTTATGTAATAAGAATGAACCATACGTAGTTTATTTATGAATCATAAAACTTAATGGTATGGTTTCAAAATAAGTTAAAAGCCGTTCTTGAATCATACTTCACACACAATCCCCTAACTATCCGTTAAATATTTATATTATTCTTTTTGTTCCTAAAATGCCCTATAGATTTTTTTATGTATTTTTATTCTATATTTGGAAATGTATTAATTATATATTTACCATTAATTCAATCCGTTGATCTCGATATTTGGATGGTTATAATTATAAACTTATAATATATTTATATGTGCACATGAAGTGACATACTGTAATTTCTATAAATTCATTCTCCAACACAGAGCCGTAGTTTTTCGATCATAAGCGTCAATTAACCATGTAACAAAATCTCTAGGAATTTTTTTTGAAAAATGTGTGTAATCATTAATCAAAGGGTTTACAATATACTATTGACAAACAAATAGGCCACACAGGGCACAACCAAAAACAATGCCAAGCGCACCAAAATGAATTACCATCTAGTCCCAATAGACTTCAACCATGATTTGTCATCTTCATCCAAATTCCTATACTCTAATGTGCCTAGTTTCATTTTCAAACCCCAAACAATCCGGCTAACTATACTATCACTATTTACCCTCTCTTCTCTAAATATTTTCCCATTCCCGCCCCTCCAAATTTCTCCATCACCATCGTAATTCCCGCTGCAATCATCTTTGTTTTTACCTTATCTGAATTTAGACTTCTAAACCATGGGATGAGTAGGTGCCACCTATGAGTGACAATCTCGACCTTGAGGTAGTTAAGAACAGCAACCAACACATCTCTAGACCACGTTCATAAAAAGTATAAGTGATCCCTAGTATCACAACCATCAATGCACAACACGCATTCTAAATTCACTTGAATTCCCATATTTTGTAACCTGTCCTTTGTGCGCAGCCTGTTGTGGGCTACAAGCCAAGCATGGATTGAGTGTCTTGGAGTGTTGAAGCTATTCCACACTAATTTATACCATTCCACCTTCGGATGAGTAGACTGTAGAGTCTTGTATGCATCTCTCACGGTGAAGCCACTCCCCTGACCAATCCATTTCAAACCACCTTCATCAACTGAAGTGCAAATGAAACTAATTTTTTTGCAATAACTCAATCTCTTAAGGACCCAAGAGCTTTTACTCATCTCTTCCTCATCCCACCAATTTCTATTTATTGTCCAGTATTCATTCACCCAGGTTCTCCAAAGACTTCCAAGATTATTATCCAAATTCCAGAGCTGGTTGAGCACCAATGCATTATTCATCACCTTTAGACATTTAATATCAAGCCCTCCTTCCTCTTTCTCCCGACAAGTGACCTCCCAATTAACCAAGTGCCCACCTTTCCCCTCACTCACACCTTTCCAAAGAAATTTAACACACACACGGCATTCACTGCATCAATCACTTTCTTTGACAGGACACAAATTCGAGCCCAAAAAAAGACCATACCATGAAGAATAGAAATAATTAGACCTCTTCTTCCTGCTCTTGATAAAAATCTATTACTCCATGACTTCAGCCTCCTCTTAATCCTATCTGTCAGCTCCGAACAATCATGAGCACACAAACTTCTGCTATTCAAGGAGATGCCGAGGTACTTTACTGGGAGCTGACTAATAGAACACCCCATGAGACCTTCCACCCAACTCCTCTTGGCAGCATCCATCCCACAAACAATAAGTTGACTCTTTTGCATATTCACTCCAAGACCTGAGGTGACTAAGAAATCTTCAACAGCCTCTATGCATTTCAGTGATCTTCAGATAGAAAATATTTCCAAAACCGATATCTTTGATGCTACTCCTTTGTTCGGCCGTCAAATGTTCTAGAGCTTTCACCAATTTTGGAGAAGCGTTTCTAACCCCAAGTTCATCTATGTTTGAACCTTCATCTCCAAGTTCATTTCCTATCGACATAACAAAAACTAAAGACTATGAAACCTCGTTAAAGTATATGTACACAAACCAAAAATCCGGAAATTAACAGGAGAATTGCTCTTTAACTATAACAAGGCAAATTTACCATCCAATAAATTAACAAGCCTAACACATGTTTTCTTATACAAAATTAATGAAAATGATTACCTCAAAATTAAATAAATAAAATTATTTACACAAAATTAACGAAGGCAAATTTACCGGATCATTCCACACTTTCTCACTACGGTGGACTTCTTGCTGACTAAGTAAGCTCTTGTCGATTGGTTCGGGCTCGACGATATCATTGGGATCCATCATGTAAGGCCTTTGACTGTTGATGCACGATCCTCTCTATCTGAACGGTGGCTTGGAGACATAATATTCAATATTCAAGTGGTACTGCATATTCAATGTCGTATACAAATGCCAATACAGATGAAATAAAGCAATCAGTTATACAAAAAGCACGAACATGAACAATCACAATTCACATATATCTTTATATTAATATTCAAACACAAATACGTCGAGATACATCAAAATTCATCACAATCAACATCATAATGCTTACAATTGAATATTGAGATGATTTATTTACCATATACGTCGCCGGAGTTTGCCGAAATGGTGGAGCAGCCACGGTTTGAAACAACGAGGATCCATCTGTTTCATACCGCGGGATCATACAAACCCCAAAACGCTGCGTCTCGTTGTGCATGTGGTTTGCCACGTGTTTTGAAATATGTCACATCGACAAATGCTATAGAGACCCCGCGATTTAAAACTGCAGGATCTTAAAAATGTGACAAACTAAAACTCAAACTTAACAAAAACGAAATAACATAACTCAAATTTAATATTTTTGATAATTTTCCTGATAAACACGTATAATACAAGTTTTAGCGGAGTTATATGCCAATTGTGCTTTTTTGATAACAAATATTATAATAGCATCAGTTTGTAATTAATTATTAACATAATAATTTTAAAAAAAAAGAATATTGCAAAAGAGATTTTGTACGACTTTTTAAAAGTGTACTCCCTCCGTCTCACAAAGATTGTCCACTATTTGGATTATTTGTGAGGTATATAATATTTAAAGTGGACAAACATTACGGAACGGAGAACGGAGGGAGTATTGATTTCATCATTTTTCTATTATATGTAAAATGTTCGTCTGATATTTTGTCGAATATTTCAAGCTGCATTGATTGAAACACACTTTTATTTTGTCTCTCTTACATCTTTTTCGGTCCGTGCTCGAAGAGGCAAAAGAAAAGGTGTCGTTAAAATCCCAACCTCCTCCGATTTCCCTCTTCCCATTTCAATCAATTATTCAATCAAATCCCCTCGCCGATTCTACTGTAAGTTTGATCCCTTTATCCGTTCAATTTTCCTGTTTCTTTTGACGCATCCGCATCCATTTTCTCGTGCTATGTGTTTCTCGGGTTTTCACAAAGCATTGATCAAAAGATTCGAAATTTTGTTGCTTGTGTGGTGGGTTTGTTGCTTTTCGCCAATCAATTTTGTTGCCTGTTGCTTTATCTTGGAGACGAGTTTAGTTGCCATATTTTGTAGATGTAATTTGAACTGGGGATAGTTGTGTCTGATCAGAAAATAGATGGAAATAGTCATACCGATTTTTGACTATTCTAAAGAATAACGATGTGCCGTTTTGTATGATTATTTTGAAGACTTAGTCATAGGGTTCTACTTTAAGAAAATGTATTTAAAATGTAGGAAGGGTGTCTTACACTGATCTCTTTCGGTGCAGGTTGTATAAATGTATTCACTTTCGTAGATATGTATGTTTGATCCTGGTTACAAGTCAGAGTACATGGGTGACCAACTAGAGAAGTTTGTGAGGTACTAGAATCAATTTCGTTATGAGTATTAGCCTCACAAATGTGCACTAGTCTTTTGATTTGCTTGCCTTTTTGGTTTAGCTGTTGTGAAGATGTATGTGAAGTTGTTTAAAGTGAACTGTTAATGAGCTATTTTCGGTTTTTGTTCAAAAACAATTCAAGACCATTCGTCATCACTCATCACTGCATTGTGTTTTCCAGGCTTGAGGCAGACTCAAGATATCTACTCTGTTGCAGGAGTAAACAAATGAGGGTTTGACATGGAGCTACTAAATCGTGGGCGTGCCGAAAATTCATCTAAATCCTTTAAGATGAGGGGTTCTGAGGGACTGAAGTCCATTGGCCGTTCATTTAAATTCGGCGTTTCGCGGGCAGTATTTCCTGAGGATCTTAAATCATCGGAGAAAAAGATATTTGACCCACAAGATAAATTCCTGCAGTTATTTAACAGACTGTTTGTTATTACTTGTATTTTGGGAATATCTATAGACCCTTTGTTCTTCTATCTTCCGGTTATCAGAAGTGATACATCAGATTGTGTTACTATAGACCGGAAGTTAGCAATCGCCGCAACAACGGTTCGTACAGTTATTGATGTGTTTTACCTTGTACACATGGCTCTTCAATTCCGGACTGCTTATATTGCCCCATCATCTAGAGTGTTTGGACGAGGAGAACTTGTAATTGACCCTGCACAAATAGCAAAACGATACTTGCAAAGATACTTTATTGTCGATCTTCTTGCTGTGCTACCCTTACCACAGGTTTGTAGCTAGTTGTCTCGACACCTTTAAAAATACATGATATACCTTTGGACGTTTTGTTAGACATATTTTGCATGTTGGTAAAAGATAGTGTTGAAAATTGTTTCTAATGCTGAAAATCAACAAAAGATTTTGTTGGAAAAATACCAAAGAAATTACCAATGTTTATTAAATTACTCGTTCATTTTATTTTGCTACTTTATTCATTAGAATAAGTTAAACATATTCTCGTTTCAATATCTGCAGATCGTGGTTTTGAGTTTTCTCAGCAGGTCAGGTGGGACAGATGTTCTAGCTACAAAACAGGCCTTGCTTCTTATTGTCTTGCTTCAGTACATTCCCAGATTCTTCCGACTCATACCCTTAACATCAGAGCTTAAGAGGACTGCAGGTGTCTTTGCGGAAACAGCTTGGGCTGGAGCTGCATATTATTTGTTGTGGTATATGCTTGCTAGTCATGTAAGATACTTAATTGTTGGACTTTCAATGATGCTGTTGTTTCAATACTATTATGTGATGTCTCTTTGTTTGTCGATTGCAAATTTATAGAATTTCAATACTATTTGTTGTGGTCTCAATTATGGAATTTTTTATAGTTGAGTCACTGACGTTTGATTAACTTTTGCAGATTGTTGGGGCATTTTGGTATTTGTTGGCTGTGGAGCGTAATGATGCTTGCTGGCAGCAAGCCTGTGACAACACACCTCAGTGCAAGAAGGATTTCCTATATTGTGGACACCAAAACCTTGACGGTTATGATACCTGGAGAAATATGAGCAAGACTGTTTTTAATACGAGCTGCACACCAACTGACGAAAACCCTCCGTTTGATTTTGGCATATACATGCAAGCTTTACAGTCAGGCATTGTCCTCTCAACTACAGATTTTGTGTCCAAATACTGTTACTGCTTGTGGTGGGGTTTGCAAAACTTAAGGTAAGCACGGTTGTCGTTTCTAATTTTTACTTTTCTTTCAAGATATGTGTTTAAATTTGCCCCTTTTGATTTCCCCAAGCCTATGTATACATATAATATATCCACTTTTTATACCATCTTGTAATGTCTTCACGACAAATTGTTGATCGATTTTGGGTGCTTAGGTGATTATGGTTTCTTGCAGTACGCTTGGACAAGGACTCGTTACGAGTACATTCCCTGGGGAAGTTATCTTCTCTATAGCACTAGCTACACTTGGGCTCATATTATTTGCACTATTGATTGGAAACATGCAGGTACTTGGTCCACTGAAATTGTTCGTTCTTTTATTTGTTACAATAAAAAAGCCTGGCAGCGAAGAATATAACATTTGTTTCTAAGAAAATAGAAAGTCAATTTGAGTGCATGCCTCATTTTTCAGAAAAAAGTTCGTAAATTTATATGCGAAAGCAAATATAGATCTGTAGATTCATTAAAAAAGGTTTGTTTTGGTTCTAGGGAGCACAATTTTCCTTTTAAATTGCTAAAAAATGGTTCCATAATATATGTTATTGTACCCTTGCAAGAATTTGATCTCAAAATTTCAGTCTGTTTATGCAGTCAGCTATGGAGAAAGTAATTACTATAGTTTCATCGATTGTGTTTGCGCAAATTGATTTGATTTATCTACAAGACTGATCAAACACGCGTACAAATCTGCTTTCTTTTTTCATGTTATTTAATTAATCTACAAGACTGATCAAACACGCTTACAAATCTGCTTTCTTTGTTCATGTTGCCTTCTGGGTTTATGATTATTCTGGTCTCTATTAACGACTGCACCCGATTTTCAGACATACCTTCAGTCACTTACGATTCGGCTTGAAGAGATGAGAGTAAAACGGCGTGATTCAGAGCAATGGATGCATCATCGTTTACTGCCACAAGAACTAAGAGAACGTGTCAGACGTTATGACCAATACAAATGGTTGGAAACTCGTGGAGTGGATGAAGAAGGCTTGGTTCAAAGCTTGCCCAAGGATCTGCGGAGAGATATTAAGAGACATCTTTGTTTGGCCTTAGTGAGAAGGGTTAGTTCATTAATATTAATGTGCAAGATATCCGTAACCATGGTGAACATTTTACTAATAAGTCACGAATGATCAATCCTGACTTAAGTAAAGCTACACAGAGTTCAGTTGAACTGTTAAACAGCACCCAACAATTTGTTGATTATTTGTTTCGTGTAGGTCCCTTTATTTGATAACATGGACGAGAGACTGCTAGATGCTATATGTGAAAGACTAAAACCAAGTTTGTACACAGAAAACACCTATATTGTCAGGGAAGGGGACCCTGTGGACGAGATGCTATTCATCATTCGTGGTCGTCTCGAGAGTGTAACGACAGATGGTGGAAGAAGTGGGTTTTACAATCGAAGTTTACTCAAAGAAGGGGATTTCTGTGGTGAAGAGCTGTTAACATGGGCTCTGGACCCCAGATCTGGCTCTAATCTCCCATCTTCAACTCGCACCGTGAAAGCCATACGGAAGTAGAAGCTTTTGCCCTTGTTGCTGAAGAGTTAAAATTTGTGGCCAGCCAGTTCAGGAGGCTCCACAGTAGACAAGTACAGCACACATTCCGTTTCTACTCCCAACAATGGAGGACGTGGGCTTCTTGCTTCATCCAAGCAGCCTGGCGTAGATACTCCAGGCGTAAAATAACAGAACAACAGCGCAAGGAAGAAGAAGAGGAGGAAGCTGCAGCTCGAAGAAGCGCCAGTGGAAGCTCTTACAGCATTGGCGCAACATTCTTAGCCACTAAATTTGCATCTAATGCGATGCGTGGTGTGCAACGCAGTAGAGAGACAGCCAGGGAGCTGGTGAAAATGCAGAAACCATCTGAACCAGATTTCAGCATTGAATGAGATCATGACCATCTGTGTTCTTTTTGAGCAATTTGTTGTATTAGTCTGTTGTTTCACCTTTGTTTTTCTCATACGTACAGAATGGCCTCCTTGTTGGAGTTTCAGTTACTGTGAGACTAAACTATGTCGGTTGCTCATGTTAACATCATATGAATGTTGTTATAAATCATAAAATGTTGTCCAGATTCCCTGTTGATGCATAGCCAAGCGGAAACTTAGGTTATTTTGAAGTTAGGATAATTTTGTAAATGTTTTATCTGCAGGGTTGTTATGTATTTTCTGTTTGTAAAAGGATCAAAATTGTAACCTGTATTTTTAAGAAAATTTTATTTTTATTTTTGTTTAAAAAAATTATTACTACTTCATCGCTTCAAGGAATGGACAAACCTCATACTCAAGGCGTATATGCACTCATGAGGGTTTGAACCACCGACCTCTGATCAGCTTTCTGAAGCTTTCTTTAATGAAGCTTTCTGATCAGCTTTGCGATTGGGTTTTCGCATGGATTGGTGATGCTAGGCTACTTCAAGGGCAAGGGGAACTTGGGCATATCCCATTTGCCATAATGATTACTATTTTTAAAGCATATATTCCTGGTCAGAATTGTAAAGAAACATTTCGTATTAGTTCGAGCAGCTTTGTGGCTGAGTTTTCGCAATGTTTGAATTAGCTTATCACAAAGTTTTCGTTCTAACGATTACAATGTAAGAGAAACACTCTATTACATCTATTGCCTTAATTTGTATCCATGCGGTTCAATCTCAGTCACCCATCATTTCATGTGATATTATTTACAACATGACACGTGTATATTTGATTTTTGTTGGATTTGGTGGAATTGAGTACTATCCACTTGCAATGAAAATGGGCACATGTCATGTTATAGATGATACTACGTTAATGATGGGTGGCTGAGACTGGGCCACATGGATGCAAATTAAGGCTAACGATGTAGTGATCTCTGACCTCTTGGGTGTTGTCCAAGTTTAGGTTATAGGTTCAATTCATGACCTCACCAATATTTCTTGCTTTGAAGGAGGTCTTTCCTATTCCCCTTTCCTACTCTCCAAGTGGTGGAATCTTTCTCATGTGATAGTTTCGGTTTCAAAGGTCATGTAATGGTATAGTTTCGGTTTCAAAGGTCATGAAATAGTTTAGTTTCGATCAAGGTCATGTAATGATATAATTTCCATAGTGAATTGTAATGCTCGAGTTGAGCTTGTAATGTCACATTGTAATAAAAGACTAAAAATGTAGTGGAGTGCTTCTCTACAACGTAATATTATTGAATTATAAGAAAACATTTCTCAACGATTTTATCGTCAACATGCAATGTTAAAACTAGCTTCAATGATCGAAATAAGAGTTTTGTATCCAACACTACTCTAGTTAGCGCCCCAAAATTTAAAACTTACACCATCCAACTTTAATGTATATAGACAAAGTTCGAATAACCAATTCAATTTTTTTATTCCATTAAAACAGTCATTAAAATTTTGAAGCACCAAATCCACCAAAGTGTAAAACACAATTTCTTTACCTCTTGTTTGGTTGCATAGAAAATTGGGGGAAAAGAAAATTAGGTGGTAGGTTGAATTTTTTGTTGCTTGGTTGCAAGGAAAAATACTTGAAAAGAAAATTACAAAAAAAAATTAACCTATTTTCCATCATTATGTTTTCATGCAAGACGAAAGAAAAAAATCACAAAACATAGTATTTTTAGCATTGATAAAAATTGCACACGTTTCGTCTTCTTTTTAGTCAATTTTTATAAATTATGGAAATTGATGTAATAGTCATTTTTTATCTTAATTGTTTAGGTGGTGTCTAATAAAAATGAAGAAAGTTAAAATTTCTTTCCCTTCAACTTTTTATATTATTTTCTTTTTATATTAGTTTTTGCAACCAAACAGACATTAAAGATGTTGCAAATTTACTCCTCAAGGATCCTATTTAATAAAAAAACAAGTGATCCTTGCTAATCACATGTACAGTACAGCCTTCGTTACATTCCCTAATGGTTGCACAGCTGACCTTGAGAGCTGGAATGTCGTAGTTGCTTAGCTTAGTCTCTCCGCACAGGGACGGAGGAAGGAAATGAAATTAGATAGGACTAAATGTTTGTGCTATGCAGCTCGATTTTTCAATGTTTATATACAAATCAACACGTTACACTGAGAATAAAATTTAGTATAACAAAATATATTTGTTGCGAGTCAAAACTACGTAGTTTTGTTAAAATGATTCATTCAAGACTACGAAGGTTATAATAAACACGTCAAAATAATGTCGTTTTAGTAGTCACAACAAATAACAGCGCATTATCGAATCTAAATTAATTCTGATGTATAATAATTAAAAGAAATAGAATTAATTATTGAGGAAATGTATCATGTGGATCCATCCAATTTGGTGGACTCGTGGATCCCCTCTTTCACCTGTTGATTGCATTTTTTGGACGCACCAGATTGTGCCAACGCATTAATGAAACATGCGAGTTGCACGTGTTTTGCACATGATGCACACGTGATGCACACACGACAAATGCAATGACGTGGCGCAATCTGGTGCATCCAAAAAATGCAATCAACGGATGCAAGAATGGATCTACAAGTCCACCAATTTGGATGGATCCAAAGGATACAAGCTCTATCTATTGATAATTGAAACTTTTTTTGTTGTTCCTTTTGCTTGATTTTATTATTTAGAATTATTTCACATTATAACGTATATATTATGCAAGTAGCGAATCCTAAAAAAAAGTACCTGTATTAATTACATAAATACGGGCTTTGGGATGGGCCGACGAGACTGATAGCCCAAATCGAAAGTTAGCACTGTTACCGGACTATATAAACTCGCTCCTATTTCATCAGTCCAAGAAATCCTTTCAACTAGGGCTTCCGAAACAACTAGTTAAAAAGAGATGGGAGGCAAGTGTCCGCACAGGAAGGTGAAGACGAGAAGATACTCACACAAGCAGTTCCGCCGCTCAAAATTCGAGGCTAAAGGCGATGACGCCGTTTACGACGAACTCCAGAAGCCTGAGAGTGAAATCAAACCTTTGCCTCTTGACGAGGATCTTCCAGGAATGGGACAACACTACTGCCTCCACTGCGATCGATACTTTCAGAATTTGTCTGTCAGGGATGATCATTTCAAGACCAAAAAGCATAGGAAAAAGTATGCCTCGCTCTTTCGTTTTAGTGTCATTGAACTATTAATGTCTGTAAATGTATACGCTTTTTATGTTACTTATATTTGTCTACAAACTGCTGATTGGTTTGATAAGATGCTAATTTGTTTTATATTTGCTTGCAGGATGAAGACACTGATGGTAAAGCCACATACTCAGTTGGATGCGGATTTAGCATCTGGAATGGGCATGCCTGATAATGGTCCTAAGCTTATGATTGCGTGAGGTTAACCAAGTCTGCTTATGGTTTTGGTGCTTGAAGGCATTTCGTTTGTATTAGTTGTGTGCCTTTTTAATCTTGTTATAACCTATGTTATATTTGAATTTCTATGATTATCGGTATAATTTATGTTTTCTAGCATCTCAAACTATATTGATAAAAAGTTGGCTTTATGATTATGTCATTGGGCACACTGTCTAATTCGCATCATAGTATGCCGTCAGAGCCAAATCAGAATTCCGTTGGGAAAAGGCCTTGAGCTCGAGAAATGTCTGTTTTTTCTTTTTGTTTTAACTCTACTAGCTGATCTGCTGAATGTTTATGGTCATCTTTAGTTCATAAATAGTCACTGTTACAGCTTCAGTAGTAGTATTTGTTAGGAAAAACCAATTCAATATATGTCACAGTTTATGCTCTATACTTAAAAGTTATAATGATGAAGTTGCAGAAGTATAAGACATTTAATCTCATATACTATAAGGTCGGCTGAGCTCCATTCCTTCAGGAGACGCAGCTATGATGCCAATCAACTAATTCAAAAATTATTAATCAGCAATTAGGTTAAATAATTGTGTGGGATCCATGTGAAAATAAAACAAGGTGGGTCTGTAAAGTTTAAAATAAAGGGGATCTTTGTGTAATTTTCCAGAAATCTGTAACCGATATAACACACTTCTGGCGCTCTTTTTTATCCGGAAAAATTACGTCTTTTTTCTTTACTGTATCGGAATCGGCAGGATATGCGCCTGAATTTTGCCTTCTGTTATTTGTTATGCTTTGCTATGTGCTGCTTGCTCTGTTTTATGATTAATTATGTGTGATTCGAACAAAGATCAAATTAGATTAAATAGCTAGCTCTGACTCGTCACGATGTAGAAGATCATTCATTTCGTGCAAGTCAAATTCATTATATTCATGAAAAACTCGTTATGTTTTACGAAATAGGTCCAACTGGGGTCATCCTGTCAAAATATATAAACCTCCTTTCACAGGCAAAATAAAAACAATTCGCCATTTACATTTCGAAAAAAGTATTATTAGAATTATATAAATCATCTGTGAATCAAATATCTGTTGTGTAAGTACCTAACAAAGGACAAGATGTTTTAAGAGATCCCAATTGGAAGGAAAGTAATGGAAGAAGAGATGGGGGCTGTACAAAAATAATAATAACAAAAGGAGAAAAAGGCTGTAGGATGTTGATGGATGTTTACCACAAGGCTTATAGAACATCAACAAGGGATGCTTACGAATCTCATTGTCTATGCTGATGATATGGTGATCATCTGAGATTGAGATGGTGTAAATGAGATTGAAAACTACTAATTCAGTTATCATTTAAATTCGAGATGAAAAACTTGGGTGAAATTGAGGTCGCAAGTGGAAGAGAATGAATTAATTTGTGTAAGAGAAAATATATTCTTGCTTTGCTAACAAAGACAGGGTTACAGAATAGCAAGCCTGCAAATTCTCAAATGGAACAAAATCATCATTTAGATTTTAGAAGAATTACATGACAGAGTTCGGATCAATTGAGACCCACTCTTATAATTAGAAACTCTGAGACTCATTTATCTACCGTTGGATCCAACTGTTTAAAATTGTACTTTATAATTTTGTCGTTTAGTGCATAAATGCATTTGTCTTTTTGTGCACTTTTTGTCTTCTTTTGCATATATGCACTTATGTGGCAATATGCAATTAGTTCAAAAAATAACATGGATCGCACAGAAGCTGGACTCTTACATGACAAATACTTACTAATCAAGTTCGATATCAAAGATTAGTTGGAAAATTAAATTTTCTAACCCACACAAGACTTGATATTATTATTACCTATGCAGTGATTGTGTTGAGTCAGTTTATGCAGTGAATGTGCGCGACGAGGTATAAAGGAATGCCTCTAGAAGTATGCAAACTAATATGGCTAAAATTTTTGTTACATGATCTTGATTTTCAACTCTCTAGTCCCATGAAGTTATATTGTAACAACATAGAAGCAATATCTATTTCACAAATTCCATCCAACATGATTTAACTAAACACGTCGAAGTCGGTTGTCATTTGGCAAGTGAAAAGCAACTTGCCAAATGAGTGAGTATATTAGGAGTCATTCTCTAATTGTACCAGTATATACTCCTCGTTATATAACAAGAAAAGATACCAAAGAAATTCTGATTATTCAATTTTTTACTAGCTTTCTTGATGAGAATCAGAGTAACTAGTACGCAAAAAGTTATAGCCTGTAGGTGCTTCAAGTCGATATCACGCAGAGAAATACATTTTGTTTTTTATAAACTACTAAACCCTTCTTGATCTAAATATTTAGTTAATCCAAACTCACTCATATGCTTTTGACCAGAAATAAAACAGACAACAAATATTAATCAGTTTGATGACTATAGAAAGAACACACATTCCGCTTTAGCGGGTGGAGTTTAAAATAAATAAAACTAGGGTTAATTTCAAAAGGATGGTTTGGACTTTCATCACATTTCATTTCAAGTACTGGACTACCTCAATTTTCAAATTAAGGTTTGGACTATCTCAATTTTCAAATTAAAGTCTAAACTATCACAATTATCAATTAAACACAAAATATATCAATTTTAAGTTCATAAAAACAAATTATTTTTAAGTACAACTATCAATATAATGAAAGAATTTAATAATATAAAATAAATTATATTCAATATTTATACTCATTATACAAATTCTATTCACAAGAAATTAATAATTTTATTTATATTTATTTGAGTTGAAAAAGATCAAGAACGACACATATCTTCGAATCAAAATATTCATCGAATTCAACCGCCCTATATTTTTTCCAAATTCAATCATCCAATTTAATTTTAAATAAATTAAACCTCAATTATCAGATTAATTAAATCAATTGTAAGATTAGTTGTTTGTCTCATAAAAACAAGATGTCCCTTTTGATCTTAATAGTTATTTGACTAATTGAAGATAAATAGTATGCACTCCTTAGAGGTAGTCTAGACTATATATTATAAATATTTTGAATTTTTCCCCAAAAATCATGGATTAAAAACTAAAATAGTAAACTTGAGACAGTCCAACACTCTATATTTGAATATAATTTATTCTATAGGAAAAGGTTCTAGGGAGACAACTAAAGTTTTGTAAGACGGAGGGACAACATCTCAATCGTTGATTTCTATCAATTCAACGGATGAGATTAAAAGTAAAAAAAATCTCTAAATCCAACCGCCCCGTGTTTTTCGCAAATCTAACCGCCAACTTTAATAAAAACTAACTTTAATCTCAACCGTCAGATTAATCAAATCAACGGTTGAGATTTTGTCCAACCGTCTCACAAATACTTAATGTCCTCCTGGAACTTAACCCTTATTCTATATTATTAAATTCTTTCATTATATTGATAGTTGTACCTAAAATATTTTTGTAAACTTAAAATTGACATAGTTTGTGTTTAAATTGATAATTGAGATAGTTTAGACCTTAATTTGAAAATTGAGATAGTCCAGACCTTAATTTGAAAATTGAGATAGTCCGGTACTTGAAATGAAATATGGTGAAAGTCCAGAGCGTCTTTTTGAAATTAACCCATAAAACAATGCAGAAAATTAATGAAAATTGTTTCCTCTTTAAACCCTAATCTCCTTCTTCTCCAAGTATCTTTTCCGATCAATCTCCTCTCCTTCCTCTCAACTTCCGACTCTTATCAACTGGTGCTTTCATCTCCAACTTCTTTTCCCTTTCGATTTTACCATCTGATTTCATCTTAAATGGCGGACGAGGAGTATGTGTCCAAAATGGCCGAGGACCATTTCGAACGGACGAATGTAACTTGATCAAATGACTATTTTGATGTCTCAAATGATTCAAAACTATCAGAAAATGATAGATTATTTACAGAATGCGTCTACACCGGCAACTACATCGGCGTGATATATCGAGTGTGTTTGGGCCGTCAGATCCTAACAAAGCGAATATGATGTTAAATGAGGCTAATGAGAACGATCAACCAGGCACTAAGTTGAGCAAATCGAAGGAATCAAATCTCGTTGACGGCAGTCAAGTATTACTTTCTGCGGCACGTTCGATTTTGGAACAGGCGGATATTCCAACTCCCAAAGTCTCTTTGTCGACAAATAGTACTCAATTTGTAGAAATACTGGATGATGAAGAAGCTACGAAAGATTATGACAGCAAACAAGTAAGTTTAGATTTGAATTCAGTAATTGTTGATTCTTGCCTATACTCTGAGTTGTATACAAAGGTAGTGTTTGATGGTTCCATAGTTAAATGGTTGATACCGGGGGTAGAGATAGGAGGTGTACATTGTTGCATGAAAGGTGTTCGACGTTCGTTTTCGACTTACCACCTGCGAAACCTCCAGATAAAGTCTCTGATATACTAAACATGATGGATTCTATTATCAATACAAATGGAGACACAAGTGAGAGTTTGGAGGACTCTTACTCAGCTTTGTTGAGTCTTACGTATTCGGAAGCTCAGTGGTGTAACAATGCAATTTTAAATTGCAGGGAAGTTGCACTAAAAACTCGGGAGGGTTCTTTTGTAATTGGTAACCAATGTGCACACACATTGAATTCCTTATTGATTTCAGAGGATTGTCCGAGTAAAGAAATGAAGCGGAATTCAAAGGTTAAGCAACCTAGTGCATTGACTTCTATCTGCTTATTAGGTGAGTTCAGTGTTAATGGGTTAATAGGGTCTCCATTTTGGTGTTCTATTTGTTTTGAAGTGCCTTTGGCCGATGCGAAAGAGAAGCATATATGGACTTCATAATCAGTAATGTTAGATCCTGAGGTTCACATCCCTCAAAAGAGTTTTGAGGTTCGGATACCTCTTGTGAACTCAAAGGATCACGTACCCATGTTTTGATGATGACAACACTTATTTAATGTCTTAAATCAAGTGTTCAGGTTTCTATACCTGAGTTATGGACAAAAGGACTTGACATTCATGATGAAGGACCTGAAGGATCAAGTACCTGTGATTGACATTCAGAGACCTGAGAAAACAGCAGATTAAGTGGAGGACAGCAGAGCAAGTAAGAGAAACCCTGCAGCAGAAAGTACCAATCAGCCGACATTGGAAGACTCAAAGATGTCTTGCAGAACTCGTGGATATCTTGAACGGATCGAGGAGATCCTGCTGCACCCAAAGGATAATTGGAGGCTCAGCCGAAAGCACACTCAGGAAGTCCCATCGGTTTCTGTTCATATCATGACAAGACCCTGCAGATGAGTTTCTATTCAAAATGAGAAGGAAGAAACCATTTTGAATAATCCCTCCCATTCAGAACTCAGAGCAGCTCAAGGAATCTAGTGAGAGATTCGAAGGAGTTCAAGGTCTTCTTGTGTAAGGCTAAAGCGCACCAAGAAGATAAGCTCGGAGTGAAGGGTCTCGAAGACCTGGAGGTAGAAGGACTTCCTAACCACGGTAGAAGGGAACTCAAGGGGAACGAGGGTATTCTGAGTAAGGCTAAAGTGCATCAGAACCCAGCCTCTTGGTGTGAGAGAGCGATAACCGATTCAGGGGGAATCGTGTGAAGGACGCGTCTCCGAAGTCACGAACGGGGTCCTGAACCCTGGGTGAGCTGACTTCCTTTTTGTAATAGCTTGAGTTGTTGTTACATGTTACAAACCGTATTTTGTATAGTCGATTGATTTAATAAAAAAATCATTCGACATCATTTCCGCTGCATATTTACATTTTGAAGTCCCTGCAGTCTAGGTTCAGGTTCCTAACAGTTCAGGTCCCTAGTTATCTAACCACGGTCCTTCAATTGGTATCAGAGCCCTGTGCTCTAGATTCTTGGTTAGATTGCAGGTATGTCAGGTGATTCGTTCTCTACGCCTCCAAAGCTCAAACCAGGAGAGTATGACTCTTGGGCGATTCGGTTCGAGGAACACGTCCTCGCTCTAGATGGCGAGGTATGGCAGATCATTGAGCAGGGTCGTCAGCTCATCATGGATGATGAAGACCAGACCAAAGAGAAGCCGAGGGCTCTCTACACCACTGAGGACTTCAAGAAAGCTTCAAAGAATGCTCAGGCCATGAAGGTTCTGCACGCTGCTTTGGAACCTGGTGATCTTGAGAAGGTCATCATCTACAAGGACCCGTCTGAGGTCTGGGATGCTCTGAGGAGGATATATGATGGCTCGGGGGACGTCAGAAAGAACAGGATCCTCACAGCTCAGACGAAGTACAGGAGTCTTCGTCAAAACAAGGATGAGTCGATACATGGGTATCACTCAAGGTTTCAAGGATGCTTGGCTACCTTGTCAAGACTTGGAAAAGTGTACGAGACATGGGAGATTACCCATCATTTCCTTCAAGGATTGTCACCGGAGTGGGATGACATATCAAGGACCTTAGCGTCTCTTGCTGATACTAAGGGATGACCCTAGAGGACCTGGTATCTAAGCTGGAAAGCGACATGCTATTGAGAAAATGAAGCTCGAGGGTCGCGAACCTCAAAGAATGGAAAGCAGATTGCTTTGGTTCTGAGAAGGAAGAACAAAAGAACTCCAAATGGAAAAGTTCAACAAAGGTTCTGGTGAAAGACAGAAGGAAAGGGATGTAAAACTTTGACGGATGCACTCAAGGTCGCGAACCTGAATCCGAATCCAGAGGAATCAAGGACCCAGCACCAGAAAAGAACTGCAACAATGGACGATGAGTGTTTCTACTGTGGCAGAAAAGGACATTTTGCTAAGGATTGCAGAAGGAAAAAGTGGGATCAAGCTCACAACAAGGAAAGACCTCACGGTGAGAAACCGAAGGACAACAAGGCTATGATCGCTGCTTGGGGGGACTCTGAAGAAGACAGCGACCTGGATAGTCAATGTGAGATCAAGACCTTCAAGAGGAACACATGTCTTATGGCCAGAGGTGGATCCTCATCCTCGGAGGTAAAGAATACCTCTAAGTCATCTACTTTTGAATCACGTACCGATCTAATAATATTATTAGAGGCTTTCATGATAAATATTATGAGTTGACTAATGTGATTGCTAAGCAAGATGCTCATTGTTGAGAAGGATGCCAGGATTAGGCAGCTTGAACTGAACTCAACAGAAGACAGGGTTGCGAACCTGGTCAAGTGCTGCGGGTCGTGAACCTGCTGCAAGGGTAAAGACAGATGTTCAGGGAACAAAGAAGTCAAGACCCGGTCTCGGTTATGGTGAGGTAACCATACTGAAGAGAGCTCCACAAGCTGGTGAGCCTAGGAGTACTCCACATGTGAAGGTGGACCTTCAAGACAAGGCTAGGACGTATGGTAAGGGATACCGTATATGGGCAAAGAATGCTCAGGGTCGCGAACCAGCAAGGATCGATTTCATCAACCGAAAGAAGAAGATTGCTGAGTTCAAGAAGGAGAACTTCAAAGGGAAGAAGATCTGTTTCCACTGTGGAAAGAGGGACATTTGAAGAACAAGTGTCGGAAAGCTTCCAAAGCTGAGGTTCAGGACCCTGGTTGTTCCAAGCGAGGGACGCATACCCGGATTGACAAGGATGTCAAAGCTGATGCTAATGTTTCTAACCCTATTGTTTGTGTTGGTTCTGTTTCTAAGAAGAAACCCAAAGAGGCAAAGCTCGTTTGGGTTCGTAAGAACTGATTGTTTGTGTGCAGGTGAAGAAAGGGACAGGTCCCTGGTATATGGACAGCGGGTGTTCAAGCCACATGACTGGAAAAATGGACTATTTCTCTTCACTGCAGCAGCATCCAGGGGGCACTATTACCTTTGGAAATAGGAGTAAGGGTGAGATCTTTGGTACAGGTATGGTAAGCTTATCGGAAGGTTAGTGCATTGATAATGTGAACTTGGTTCATAACTTAAAATTTGATTTACTTAGTGTTTATCAACTTTGTCAAGGAGGAAACAACAAGGTTGTTTTCACATCTAATGGGTGTTTTGTTAAGTCTCTTAGCACAGGTAAGATTCTTCTCAAAGGCACGGTTGATAATGGGGTATACAAGACCGATCCAAGTTGGGATCCGGATGAGTACCTCTGTTTGTCAAGGGCAGACAACTCAAACCTTTGGCATAGACGTTTGGTCATGTGAATCGGAAGTTGATGCAGAAACTTCAGATTGGATCTTGTTCGTGGTCTTCCAGAACTTGGTCAGGTACCTGACGAGGTATGTGTACCCTGTACAAGAGGAAAGCAGACAAGAACCTCATTCAAGCCAAAGAAGGTTGTGAGTACCAGCAGTCCCTTGGAATTGGTGCATATGGACTTATGCGGACCAATGAGGACTCAATCAATCGGAGGGAACAAGTATGTGTTCGTCTTGGTTGATGATTATTCAAGGTTTACATGGACGATTTTATATCTTCAAAGACTGAGGTATTTGATCGGTTCGGAACCTGGGCAAGGAAGTAGAGACTTCACTTGTTCAGAAACTCAGAAGCATCAGATCAGATCATGGTACTGAGTTTGACAACGCACAATTCATCAGCTGGTGTGCTAGTCAGGGTGTTCATCACAACTTTTCAGCTCCAAGGACTCCACAGCAAAATGGGGTAGTTGAGCGAAAGAACAGGACCCTGGAAGATATGACCAGGACCTTGTTGCTAGAGAGTGGACTGCCAAAGAGATTTTGGGCAGAGGCCATGAGCACAGCGTGCTATGTGTTGAACAGGGCCTACTTGAGGCCACTTCTGAATAAGACTTCGTACGAGTTGTTGAACGGTCGAAGACCCTGCTATATCGCACTTGAGGGTATTCG
Source organism: Sedum album (assembly GCA_006409495.1). NCBI lineage: Eukaryota > Viridiplantae > Streptophyta > Magnoliopsida > Saxifragales > Crassulaceae > Sedum > Sedum album. The sequence continues at coordinate 62,339 of QZGG01001172.1, forward strand.
GGTGTCGGTGCTTCGTTCATGACAACGGGAAACATCAACTTGGAAAGTTTGATGCAAGAAGCGAAGAAGGAATATTTGTAGGGTACTCAATGCATAGTAGAGCCTACAAGGTGTACATCAAGAGGACTAGATCAGTCGAAGAGAGTGTGCACGTGGTTTTTGACGAGAATGTCATGCCAAGGAACCCTGCTGAGGTTCATGACCCTGGCAACGCTCAAGGTAGTCAGGAACCAGCAGAAGTCTTTGTGTTTACACGGCCAGATGCTGAAGACACAGAAGGTCCGGTACAAGAGGGTATCGATGAGGCACAGGAAGGTGTCGATGGGAATCCAGTACTTGAGGGTATTGATGAGGATCCAGTCCTGATGAGACTCTTGTGCAAGATCAGTTCCATGAAGATCCGCAGGAGGTACTTGAACCAGATCAGGTATCTCAGGGAGATAACAATGAGATGGATACCATAGGAGAGGTGGTTCCACAGAGAAGAAGTGCTCGGGTTAGTCAACCAAATAGGAGACTTCAAGACTTTTATTGTTATGCTGCAATTAAAGGAGAACGGGTTCAGACCGCGTTCGTGTCCCTGATGGAACCTAAGACGGTTCAGGAGGCACTCAAGGACCCCGACTGGGTTCAAGCGATGCATGAGGAATTGCATCAGTTCGAGAGGAACAAAGTTTGGAGACTTGTACCTAGACCAGACAACCGAAAGGTGATAGGTACTCGATGGGTCTTCAGGAACAAGAAGGATGAGCAGGGACTTGTTGTGAGGAACAAGGCTCGGTTGGTTGTGCAAGGGTACAATCAACAGGAAGGCATCGACTACGATGAGACCTTCGCACCGGTAGCAAGACTAGAAGCTATCAGATTGCTCATTGCCTATTCAGTTCAGTATGGATTCAAGCTCCATCAGATGGACGTGAAGACGGCGTTCTTGAACGGATACCTCAAGGAGGAGTTATATGTGAAGCAGACTCCAGGGTTTGAAGACCCTGAGCATCCGGACCAGGTATATGTCCTGGACAAGGCGCTTTATGGATTAAAGCAAGCACCTAGAGCATGGTACGAGAGGTTGTCAGACTTTCTCATAGTTCATGGATATGAACGAGGAGCCGTGGATAAGACCTTGTTTCTTCTAAGGACGGAGAAACATCTCTTGGTGGTGCAAGTCTATGTGGATGATATAGTCTTCGGATCAACCAGTAAGGACCTGGTTAAGAAGTTCTCTCAACTTATGGAGAGCGAATTTGAGATGAGTATGGTGGGGGAGCTCACATACTATCTGGGACTTCAGATAAGTCAGGGAGAGTCAGGAACCAAGATTCATTAAGAGAAGTACCTGACCGAGGTAGTCAAGAAGTATGAGCTTGAGAGCTCAAAGCCCTCGACTACTCCAAGCTCTACTAGTGACTCACTGTCCAGAGATGAGAGCTCTCCCAAAACAGATCCTACGCTATACAGGGGCATGATAGGGTCATTACTCTATCTCACTGCAAGTCGTCCTGATATAATGTTTAGTGTCTGTGTTTGTGCCAGGTATCAGTCAGATCCCAGGGAATCACACGTGAAGGCTGTAAGACATTGGAGGGATATACCGATGCGGACTATGCTGCAGACCGAGCTGATAGAAAGTCCATATCAGGGATGGCTCAATACCTTGGATCATGCTTAGTCTCTTGGGGATCAAAGAAGCAAAACTCAGTAGCTCTTTCTACAACGGAGGCCGAGTATGTTGCTGCAGGGTCCTGTTGTGCACAACTCCTTTGGTTGAGGAACCAGCTAAGTGATTTCAATCTCTTCTTTGATAAAATTCCTAAATATTGTGATAGAACAAGTGCTATAATTGTTGCTAAAAATCCAACTCATCATAGTAGGATGAAGCACATAGAAATTAGACATCACTTTATTCGGGATTGTGTAGAGAAGGGACTTGTATGCATGGAGTCTTGTAGGACTGAGGAGCAAGTGGCGGATATTTTCACCAAGGCCCTGAGCAGGGAGCCTTTCGAGAAGTTCAGAATGGCTCTTGGTATGATCTCTACCTAGTGAGGTACTCCTAACTTTTCTTTCAATGATTGGTTAGAGTAAGGTAGTTAGTTATGCTTATAAGCCTGAGGTATGTGATCTTGTCTATGTGCAATATGTTGATTACATGCTTTACTTGATTAAACGTGAAAATGTCATACTTGGTGCTTAAATTCTTTCTAGCCGTACCTTCCGGATCTTGATCCTAAACCTCATGAAGGAAGTGTACATAAGCCACCTTAGCCACATACACTGAGGGACCTGATGCAAAATCCACTAAAAGGTGAGATGTGAGTGACTTCAGCTGTGATGTTCAGACATCTTATAACCCATTGGGTTCAGCCAAACCATCACAACGTCCCTTGTGTAGTCTTTGGAAAGGAATTGGATTGGCATTGTTTTGTTCAGGGCTGTGACCAGGTTCAGGAACCTGCGTACATACATCAGGTATGCGAACCAGAAGAGTAAATGCAATATCAGCTTTATGAAGTTAGGTGGGGATGTGTACTCCATTTATGACATTGGAGAGAGGAGTGAAACGAAGGGACGTGACGCTTTGTCAGTTTATTGAAAGCCCAACCGTTCTGCCCAAAGGATTGAATTGATTTCAAGAAAGGGGTTTTAGGGTTTGAGAAAGGAAATTCAAAATTCAAATTCACTTCTCTCTGTACTCAACACCGACGCAAATCCGAAATCTCAGATGGCATCCTCCACAAACACCAACTCCGACGCATCCAACACCATGGCCGAAGGCGCCACGAACAAAGAGCTCCGAGCGACGGTGACAGAGGAGGTTATCACATCTCCAGTGGTGGTTGACAAACCGACAGAGGGAGTTCTCGCGGCAAGCGAAGGGGAGACCGCCGGAGAAGGAGTCGCAGTTACTCCGGTCAGCGCGTTCAAGGGTAAGGATTTGAACATTCTTTTCAATTCCACTGTTGATGTATCCCCAGCTGTGGGTGAGAGTGTTGATGCTTGTGATGTTGCGACTGTGGACCCCTCGGTGGGCAAGTCGAGTGTGGATTCTATGGTTGTTGAACCAGCTGTGGTGGTGGCCCTAGGAGGGGCATGGTTATTGTTGAAGCCACTGAGGGTGGTGAGTCTGCTAAAGTACCAGCAGGTATTACTGTTGCGGCCGAGGTCTCTGGAGAAGTTGCAGAGGTTGTGAAGTCTGCTGAGGTTCAGCAGAGTACAACGCAGAGGAGGTTGTAGCTGATGTACTGGAGGGCATCAAGGCCCTGGCAAAGGACAAAGGTCCTGGTAGTTCAGGAGTCCAAAGGGAGGACTCGGAAGGAGATGACATTAGCGCCGAAGTGGAAGCGGGCGCTGATGAGTCCAGGGATTGTCCCAAGTCATTCGATGACTTCTTAGATGAACTAGATGATATGGGAAAGATTGCTACCCCGAAATCCATGGGAGGGAAGCTAGCTCAACCGAAAACTCCAGAGAGCAGTGATGACGTCCAGGTAGTTGAGGCCCCTGAACCATTCAAAAGGGCAACAACCAGAAAGGGAAAGACAGCTGCATCCAAGATTAGACTTCTACCTCTCCGCAACACCGGCAAGAAACCCAAGAGGGAGAGAGAAGCTGCTGAAGAACCTCAAGAACCGTCTAAGAGGGTCAAGGGCCTCGGAAGGAAATGCTTGAGTTGTGCACGGAGGAGTGGTCTTGAGATCAAAGGATGGATGGACTATATGAACTGATCAAGGCTCAAGGTTGGGAGAGCCTTTTGGCCAGTGAAGAATCTGTTAGCCCCAGCAAGGTCCTCGAGTTCTACTCGGACCTGTCGAAGGAAGTGAAGAGGAAGAATGTCTATCTGAATTTCAAGGTCAATGGCGAAGAGTTGAGGGTCTCTAGTCTGGACGTATCCCATCTGCTTGGGATACCGCATGAAGGCTTTGATCACTTCATTAAGGGAGTGTGGCCCCCGGAGGCTGGGGAAAGATATGCGGTTTAGAAGAGGGTCTGCGGGACTGAGGAACCTGGTAAGGTGCCTACCAGGTTCATGACTATGAAGGTGAAGATCCTCCACAAGCTTTTGGTCACTAATTTCAGGCAAAGGGGGTCCAAGATCAGTTTTGTTCAGTTGGAGGACGTGCTACTACTGGACAAGTTGCTCAGGAGGGAGAGGATACATCTTCCCAAATTGATACTTCATCAGATGGAGTACCTCACCACCTTCGGAGTCCTCGGCTTCCCTCGGATAATCAAGAGGATTATGGAATACAAAGATGTTTATGTGGCTCCTGATGATGAAGTCCCCATTACCAAGAGCTTCGATTCCCTGCTGTTCAAAAAGATGGGTATGACTTTTGATGAAACCCAAGGCTGGGTTCGTGACCCTACAAGGCAAATTATGGACCAAATGGCAGAGGAAGCTCCTGAGAATCCGATACCTTCAGCGGTTAGTGGAGACCTTAAACAGAGACTTGTTGCCCTGGAGGTTGGGCAGAGGGAGCTGAAGGCTATGCTCACTGAGGTCCTGGACCTGCTGAAGAACTGAGGTTCACGAACCTGATATAAAGAATGCCTATCCAATACCCCACCCTAGACTAGTCTAGTCTTGTCCCTACCCCTTCCTTCATATTTTTTTAAGACAATCTATGACATGCACTTTTGATATTTAACGTTTAATTTTGAAGTTTGCATAATTTCAATCTTATTGCATGTTTTGACTAATCTTTTGATGGCTTATTCGTGTAACTTTCTAACCCTTATTTGATAATGCCAAAAGGGGAAAGAGTTATGGGTATCTCACAAAGGGGGAATCACGTCAGGTATCTGTCCCTGATACTTGTTGAGAGACCTGGCCGGGGCTAAGGGGGAATTGTCCTCATTTGTGATTCATTAGATAGATTAGATAGATTATGCTCATTTGCTATGCTTTCATTATATCGTCTATCGTGTGTTTGTCATCGTCAAAAAGGGGGAAATTGTTAGATCCTAAGGTTCACATCCCTCAAGAGGGTTTTGAGGTTCGGATACATCTTGTGAACTTAAAGGATCACGTACCCATGTTTTGATGATGACAACACTTATTTAATGTCTTAAATCAAGTGTTCAGGTTTCTATACCTGAGTTATGGACAAAAGGACTTGACAATCATGAAGGACCTGAAGGATCAAGTACCTGTGATTGACATTCAGAGACCTGAGAAAACAGCAGATCAAGTGGAGGACAGCAGAGCAAGTAAGAGAAACCCTGCAGCAGAAAGTACCAATCAGCCGACATTGGAAGACTCAAAGATGTCTTGCAGAACTCGAGGATATCTTGAAGGGATCGACGAGATCCTGCTGCACCCAAAGGATAATTGGAGGCTCAGCCGAAAGCACACTCAGGAAGTCCCATCGGTTTCTGTTCAGATCAGGACAAGACCCTGCATATGGGTTTCTATTCAAAATGAGAAGGAAGAAACCATTTTGAATAATCCCTCCCATTCAGAACTCAGAGCAGCTCAAGGAATCTAGTTAGAGATTCGAAGGAGTTCAAGGTCTTCTTGTGTAAGGCTAAAGCGCATCAAGTAGATAAGCTCGGAGTGAAGGGTCTCGAGGACCTGGAGGTAGAAGGACTTCCCAGCCACGGTGGAAGGGAACTCAAGGGGAATGAGGGTATTCAGAGTAAGGCTAAAGTGCATCAGAACCCAGCCTCTTGGTGTGAGAGAGCGATAACCGATTCAGGAGAAATCGTGTGAAGGACGCGTCTCCGAAGTCACTAACAGGGTCCTGAACCCCTGGTGAGCTGACTTCCTTTTTGTAATAGTTTGAGTTGTTGTTACATGTTACAAACCGTAAATTTGTATAGTCGATTGATTTAATAAAGAAATCTTTCGACGTCAATTCCGCTGCATATTTACATTTTGAAGTCCCTGCAGTCTAGGTTCAGGTTCCTAATAGTTCAAGTCCATAGTTTTATCTAACCACGGTCCTTCAAGTAAGGTCATGGAGTAGCAACTCATGGTCCGAATTTATGATGTTTGGTGTTTCGAGGCAGGTGATGCATTCTACTCATAGGGATACTCGCACGTTCCATACCTTGTTGAATTCAGTATTTCAATCACCTGAGCAATGGTTGTTGGATCGAGGTTAGCTTGTACTTCTAGTCGTGAGGGTCGACTTGTCCCTCGATACGACTAGTCGCAGCGGAATAAACAAGAGTAATGTAATAAACAAAGTAAATCAAGACTCACGATTTTAGGTGGAAACCCAACTGGGAAAAACCACCCCTTCCAGCAGCTACTGGAAGGATTCTCAACTCCGAACTTTATTAGTGTCTTTGGTAAGGAATACACTTGAATCAGCTAGTACAACTCCTCGTTTACTACTGTTCTAAGATGCGCCCTCTGCTCCTCAGACACCAACAAACTCCAAAGTTCTGCAGCAAGCCGTATCACACTAGATGGACTGATGCAATCTCTAGCCTAACACTAAAAGCACTCAACCAACGTAGTAAACGCGGTCACGCTCGCTTCCTTGCTGCCTCTGCTCGTCTCCTTGTGCTTTGGTCTCGATCGCTCCTCGCTATCTCACAAAGTCACACGAATCTGAGCTGCTGCTGCTGGCTTTTATACTAAGCCACACCTTCCAAATCAAACCTGCAATCCATGCAAGATTCAATTAGGAAATATCAAATCTCTTCAAATTTTATCTCACAATATTTTATCTCAACTCTAAACGGTAGTTAGAATATTATCACAGTCAGTTTTGGCAGTTAGAATATTATCACAATCGATATAATCAGTTTTGGCAACTAGATAATCTTCCCTGATTTTTCTCTGTCCGAAATAACAGGAACTGCTACTGCTAACGACTTCAGACTAGTCGTTAGGTAAGTCCAGTGAAGCACAATCTGCACGCTCAATACACTAGTCAGTATTGATCACTTGTCATCATCAAAACCCAAGGGTTCAACAATGGTTATCAGAAGTGGTGCAATATTTTATAATTGAAGACATTGAATTGGTTTTCTTTGATATTGAATTGCAAAAGAGTTCACAAGGGATCGAGAGTATGTCAATTTGGTGTTTTTATGCTTACCTAATTGTGCAGGATGGTTATGGTGGCTTTAAGGTACCTCAAGGACTAGTACTAATTTGGTCTAATTTGGGTCAAACTGAAACGAAGGGGAGTTAAACAAGAGGATGTGGCAGAAGAGGATGTGGCGGAAGAGATGGAGAGAATGTGGAAGCGGATGATAAGAGGTAGTTCAACATTAGGGTTTTTGCATAGAGAGAATTGATTTAGATTAGAAATTTATATGTTTAGATTACTGACTTTAGTTTTTTCGATTGTTTGTGGGGAGTGATTCGTTAATTTGTGTTTCTTGTAGTAAATTGATTAGTGGTTTGATTCATGCAACGAGTGCTAGTTAATTGAACGATGAAAATAAGCAAATAAACTGAACTGAAAAGTATAGAAACGTATTTGAAAATATGATAATGCAATACGATACATTAAAAATAGCAAATCCATGTTGTCATGTGTCAGTTTTGCAGTTAGCTTCTTTTATAAAATTTGTTTTCAAAATACCTTCTCAAATAAGTGAATATGGTTTCAATGGTACACATCTGTAACTCACTGCTACTCAAGTTAATCAAAAGTTAGTCATATATCAAATCGTGATCCACATCCAAATGCAGTTTCATCATTATACAAAGATTTCCTAACCGATTTTTTTTTAAAATATATTCGTTCCCTCTCCTTCTGAGCTCCCAAGGAACTTGAAGGACCATGGTTAGAAGATCTAGGGACCTGAACGGTTAAGGACCTGAACCTAGACTGCAGGGACTTCACAAAGTAAACACAGGGACCTCAGTATTAAATACGCAGCGGAAATAACGTCGAATGATTTCTTTATTAAACCAATCGACTATACAAATACCTACAATATACGTACACATGTAACAACTACTCAAGCTATTACAAAAGGAAGTCAACTCACCCAGAGGTTCAGGACCCCCGTTCGTGACTTCAGAGACGCGACCTTCACACGATTCCCCCTGAATCTGTTATCGCTCTCTCACACCAAGGAGCTGGGTTCTGATGCACTTTAGCCTTACTCAGAGTACCCTCGTTCCCCTTGAGTTCCCTCCACCGTGTCTCCAGGTCCTCAAGTCCCTCAACTCCGAGCTTATCTTCTTGATGCGCTTTAGCCTTACTCAAGAAGATCTTGAACTCCTTCGAATCTCTTACTAGATTCCTTGAGTTGCTCACTGAGTTCTGGATGGGAGACACCTCCTTGGATTCCTCTCCACCGTGGCTAGGAAATCCTTATGACTCCAGGTCCTTGAGACCCTCAACTCCGAGCAAGCCTTCTTGATGCGCTTTAGCCTTACACAAGAAGCTCTTGAAACTCTCTTGAATCTCTTACTAGATTCCCTGAGTTTGCTCTTTGAGTTGTGAATGGAGGAGTGTTCAAAATGGTTTCTTCCTTCTCATTTTGAATAGAAACCCATCTGCAGGGTCTTGACTGTTGATGAACAGTAACCAATGGGACGGTACTGTTCATTTTGTGCTTTCGGCTGGCCTCCTATTATCCTCTAGGTGCAGCATGGTCTCCTCGATATCTTCAAGATATTCTCGAGTTCCAAAGTCGGCTGATTGGTACTTTCTTCTGCAGACTTTTCTCTTTCTTCCTCTGCTGTCCTCCACTTGATCTGCTGTCCTCCACTTGATCTGCTGTCCTCTCAGATCCCTGAATGTCAATCCCAGTTACTTGATCCTTCAAGTCCTTCGTGGTTATCAAGTCCTTCTGTCCTCAACTCAGGTATGGCAACCTGAACGCTTGTTTCAAGACATTAAATGAAATCTGTCATCATCAAAATATGGGTACGAGATCCTTTGAGTTCACAAGAGGTATCCGAACCTCAAAACCCTCTTGTGGGATGTGAACCTCAGGATCTAACAGAACTTTTCATACTGCAAATGTCATGTGATTCTTTTACGGTTATGGTATCGGTAAAGATCTTGAAGTAAACAAGATCTTAAAGTAAACAAGATCTTCTCAAAGTTTAGCCTTCAAGTATTTGAAGAATTTAGGTCATGTTTCAACAGTGGCGGATACAGGATTTTTTTCCGTAGGGGGCAGTATAAATATATTAAAGGAAAAAGTTTTATTAGAATTGCTCTCTAAAACTTCCTATTACATCTTCATTGGTTATTGATTGAAATACATCCTTTTCAATATAACAAGTAAGACAATCACATAAAAAAGAATCTGCAATGCGATTGAAATACATCATTTTCAACATAACCAGAGACAATCATTCAAATTAACAAGTTGGGGGAGTAGAAAAAGTACCTTGTCGAGTAAAATTTGATGCGTTCGTACATGATTTGTTAATTTGAAGCCACATTTTCTTTTCCATTTTGCCCCTAACTTTTTTCATATTTACTTTACTTATATCATGACTTTAAAGGAATAATATTGAGTATAGTACTATATTTTTAATCAATTTGCATATAAATGTGCATTAAACAACTAGTAAAATTTAAGTGTAAAATAGATTGAATATAACTTATGCCATCTTGATTCAATTTTCACGTTTAGATTTTAAAATTCAGCAGTGTAGACTTCGAATGGTTGTAAAACCTAATTGAAATAAAAAAAATATAAAACATATAAACATAACTCAAATTGTCAATTTAAAAAGAGAAATATAATTACAAACATATGTAGAATAGACCTATAAAAATATTAATCAATCATAAAGTATATGAGCTTTTATACCTAGAATAATGACAATGGTGTAGCGGATATGGAGTGGATTGGATGAGTTTTGAGTTGATTATAATTGAATTAGAGTTTTAATTGATTGAATTAATTATAATTACACTTTTAAGAATTGTAAATAAGCCCTTATTAATGGAAAATTTTCATTGGGGGCCCAGGCCCCACCCCCAACCCAATACATGTGCATCCGCCCCTGTGTTTCAAGTCTTGTTAATTTAAATGAAGCACCGCAAATGTGTTTCCCTTTTATATGGTTGTACTTTAATTCTTCTATTGGATCAAGTTAGAACAAGCAACTGTGAAAGTGAACGAGCTTGATCGTCACCGGAGTGCAGAGATTTCAAGGAAAGATCAATTTCAAGAACTGATTTCATTGATTGATCTGGAGAACCAGAATTGCCTTATATAGGCATTTACAAATCTGTTACAAGAATCTGCTTAATTGCAGACCGGTCCTCAATCTTTTACAAATAACAAACAGCTAAAATGCAAATATACACATTTGACCTTAGATTTAACAAATTACACATTACCCCTATTTTCAAATTAGGTCAATCGCGCCTTGGGAGCTGAAGTCTCCTTACGCCTTCCTAAGCTGCGCTGAAGCGATGCCGAGCTCAGTCTGGCTCGATACGGTCAATAACCCCTCCCGCAATCTCAACGTGTGGAGAGTATTACAAATGTTGAGCTTGGAGCTCAGCCTGGCGAGAAGGTCTGCAGAGAGAGCTTTTGTGAACAAGTCAGCTGGCTGCTCAAGTGTTGGAACAAACTGAGGTATGATATGACCACTTGTGATATGTTGTCGAACGGTGTGGCAGTCGATTTCTATATGCTTTGTCCTCTCGTGAAAAACCGGATTCTTTGCTATGTTCAGGGCAGATTTATTGTCACAAAACAAAGGCACTGGAGAAGGGATGGGTACCTGGAGGTCATTCAGCAATCTTGACAGCCAAACCAATTCACATGAGGTATGTGCCATTGATCTATATTCTGCTTCTGCAGATGACCTTGAAACAACTAATTGTTTCTTTGTTTTCCAGGAGATTAAGCATGAACCCAGCTGGATGCCAAAACCTGTGACTGATCGACGAGTAAGAGGACATGAAGCCCAATCTGCATCACAGAATGCAGCCAAATTCAGAGATTGTTTGCTTGGATAGAACAGACCCTGAGCAGGAGCTCCTTTCAGGTATCTTAATACCCTTTGAGCTGCATTTAGAGTGTTCTTCTGTTGGCTTGGCCATAAACTGACTTAGGACATGCACTGAAAATGTGATATCTGGCTTGTAATGTCAGTAGATCAGTCTGCCAACTAATCTCTATATGAAGTAGGTGTTAGATAGTAGCAGTAGAGACAGCTAATTTCTGTTTAGAATCCATTGGAGTAGAACTTGGCTTGCATCCTAATAGCCTGCTTCTTCTATTAAGTCTAGTGCATATTTCCTTTGATTTAACAACATTCCCTTGTCTGATCTGGGCACTTCAATCCCTAGAAAGTAATGTAGCTTTCCTAGATCCTTTATCTTGAACTGGAGTGTATAAACTGTTAACTCTAACAGTAAGTCAGTTGAGGTACCAGTTAATATCACATCATCCACATAAACCAAAGGGCTATAAAATGACCATCTCTTCTGTAAGGTGAATAAGGAATAGTCATTTAGACTGGATTGAAATCCATATTAGAACATCACTGAATCTTGAAAACCATTGTCTTGAAGCTTGTTTTAAACCATACGCTCTTTGTTAATCTGCATACTTTGCCTTTGTTCTTTCATTTTGTAGAACCCAGTAGGTAAGTCATATACTTCTTCCAAAAACCATGTAAAAGCATTGTTGACATCTAGCTGATAAACTGGCCACTCTTTAGAAACAGCAATGCTAATAAAGTCTGACTGTGTCATTTTAACAACTGTGCAAAGTTCATTGTAATCTAAGCCTTCCATCTGATTATAACCTTTGGCAACTAACCTTGCTTTGTATCTTTCAATTGAGCCATCAGAGTTTCTTTTTATCTTATAACCCATTTGCAACCAATAGCAGATTTTCCCATAGGTAAATCAGTATACCCATGTCCCATTATCATGAAGAGCTTGACTCAGATTCCATTGCTTTAACCCAATTACTGTCTTTGCTTGCCTGAGAATAACTAGTAGGTCATGTCAGTCCATATTTGTAGTGCTAGGTGTTGAAAACCAGTTGCACACCCTGAGTAATTCAAATACTTTGAAATAGGGTAAATGGAACTAGTTTTGGTAACCTGACTGCAGACATAATCTTGAAGTCTTGTTGAAGGTTTATGAACCCTCTTTGACTTTCTAGGCATTAACCCAGTATCAGGAACATTTGTGATGAAATCTTGTCCATCATCTTGTTGAGGCTGAATATCATGAAAATCATCTTCATCATCAGGTGTGGGTAAGCATATAGGAAAAGCTTGAGTATCTGTATAATTATCTGGTAATAAATGGAAAATATCTTCAAAAATACCACATCTTGCTAACACACTAATGTGAGACAGATCAAAACTTTAACCTTTCTGATTGTATGGATATCCAATAAAAACTAATGGATGTGCCCTAGGATCAAACTTTCCCTTGTGAGGAAGATTGTTAGTTGAGTAAATAGGCAACCAAAAGTCTTTAAGTTTGAATATTCTGGAACTTTGTTGAAAAGTACTTCCATAGGAGACTTATTGTTCAGAATCACTGATGGAGTTGTTTATGATGTATGCAGTGTGAGGACACAATCACCCCAAAACAATCTGGCACTTTTGACTGGAATTTAGAGATCTGGCTACCTCAAGTAAGTGTCTGTGTTTCCTTTCTACTCTGCCATTTTGTTGTGGAGTATATGAACAAGACTTTTGATGTAGTACTCCTTTCTGAAGTAGATAAGCTGATAGTTTTGTTGTGAAAAATTCTGAGCCATTATCTGTCCTCAAAATCTTCACCTTTTCTCAAATGAGTATGACCATCTGAAAGAAGTGTATCATATGTCTGTTACTTCTGCTTTTGTTCTGCATCGAAAAATCCATGTAGTTCTAGACTTATCTTCAACAATTGTGAGAAAATACTTGTTTCCTGTTATGTAGGAACTTTGTATGGTCCCCAAACATCAGCATGAATCATGTCAAAAATTGTTGAACTTGTATTACTAGATTCAGGAAAAGATAACCTGGTTTGCTTTGCTAAAAGGACACACATCACACTGAA